>PKQL01000049.1:0-80942 GCA_002916455.1 Penicillium sp. CF05
TCTCTGTTCGATGCCAAGGCTGCCATCCCCGACCCCGACTCGTCTTTCCCTCCCCCGACACCCGCACAGACTATCCCGGAACTTGTCAAGGCTTCTTTGGCCGGTGTTGACGTCGACCTCCGGCCCCACCTGCTGGCTAATGTCGTTGTGACCGGTGGATCCAGCTTGCTTTATGGCTTCACCGATCGTCTGAACCACGAACTGATGCAGATGTTCCCTGGCCCCAGAGTGCGTGTCACTGCTCCTGGTAACACCTCTGAGCGACGCTTCGGCTCCTGGATTGGAGGAAGTATCCTGGCTAGTTTGGGAACTTTCCACCAGATGTGGATCTCTAAGAAGGAGTATGAGGAGCACGGACCGAACATTGTGGAGAAACGTTGCAAATGATCCCATATCTTCGCATTTCCGTTTGTTTTTGTTTTTTGATGTTACGGGCGTTACTGCGCTACCTTGGGCGCTTCAAAGGGTTTTGAGCAATTCCGGATCTGGCCTGTCTGCAATGAAGGGCCTACAAAACTGATCTAGATATTTTGTGTACGACTAATGCCACTTGATTTGTTTGTCTGAGAATAATATGCGAGACATGAAAGTGTATTACGTATAGAGTGTAGATCAAGTTGTAAAGGGAGCGATTATTTACAACGGAATTATTTTTTCCGGCTTTCATATAGTCATCCATAGTATTTGTATAATGGATGGCCATTGGCGGGGATGCTTATTCTGCATCGATGCGTTGGCAGCCAACACATCAGTGGTCCGTGTTTCATTTATTTATGTTGGCCATACCCAGGTTTGGACTTTCTGTCAATTTCTTCCCCTATGAACATTGCCGAAACATTCTATTACATATCCAGGAAAGAAATCAGGCAAAAAAGATATGAAGAAAAAAGGAACATCAAACAAAGCGCACATGACCATTAACATACAATCATCATCAGGAACCCGAGAATCCATGAGCAACAAGAAAAAAAAAAAAAAGAAAAAAGAAAAAGAAAAGACTACATCGTCAACATCGTTACATCCGAGGCTGCGGGGCCAAACATGCTAGAGTCTACGGGATATGAACACAATCAAAATGCGAGACAGTTAAGGGTATGAAAAACAAAAAGGGATATCGCGAGTCGAGGTCGAAGGTCAAAGCTGGCAGACACAAGGGACAGCATCCTCACCGGCTAGCTCGGGCAATGAGCCAGTGCAGGACAGCGTCAAGATTGGTTTCCTCCTTGGCGCTGATACCATAGCAGCTTACTTCGCGATGGGTGATGGATTTCAGATCCATTGCCTCAATGATCTCATCAACAGACAGCTTGTTTGAAAGGTCGGACTTGTTCCCGAGGACCAGGAGGGGGATGCCATCCAGCGTGGGCTTTTTCATCAGGTCGTGAAGTTCTTCTGTCGCTACTGGGAGTGCAGCGCGGTCTGCTGCATCCACGATATACCTTCGCATTGGGTTAGCATGCCAACCGGAAGGGAGAGAGGAGACAGGAAATGAGGAAATAAGTCAGTCTTACACGATCGCGTTGACGCCCCGACAATACCGTTCCCACATCGGCCGAAATCGAGGTTGTCCGCCCAGATCCCAGCTGCGGGGATATGTTAGCGCCGTGTTTGATCGGGAAGGATGAACATACCATTTCAAAGTCACATGGCCTTTCTGCACTCTTTTGGTGTTGAATCCGATTGTCGGGATGGAGCTAGAAGGAATAGGAATTAGGACATGGTCCAGATGAGATCTCAGATGTGAGACCATATCTATAACTTACTCAACAGTGAACTCCCCACCCTGTTATGGTCAGCCGGGGACCCATAAGGACTTTATCAGATCGACTTACCGCCAACACACGCAGCAGAGAAGACTTGCCGGCATTCTGAAGACCGATCATGGTGACATCCATCTCGCTGGCCCTGTATGGAGTCTTAGCTGGGCTTCATCTGCGGGGACGGGCCGTGGTCTCCCGAGAACTGCATCTATCAAACGGCCCACTTACCAGAACATCCTTAGAAGCCAGTCATAGATTGCACGAAATATGCCGGCCATGACGAAGAGAGGGGAATATGAAAAAGAAAGGAGAAAGGACAAAAAGAGAATAGGGACAGTATAGTAGAATAAAACTACCAAAAAGAAAGAAAGCCAGAAAGATTAAGAGGAAGCCTTGTGTGGAAAAAGCTCAGGATGACAAAAAGCCAGAGAGTGGGGTCAATCTTGCTTAACTGCGCAACTTTTGATATTCAAGTTGATCTCTTGATCTCTTGATTCGAGAGATAAAAAAGTAAGTAAGGGTTTTTTTTTTAAAAAAAAGGAGGAAAGAAAAAAGAAAGATCGTCACACTGTAACAAACCCAGAACAATTTTAAAGGGCCTATTATTTATTAGAGGGAAAGGATGTTTTAAGGGGATAACCGCCCGCAGATGTCAATACAAAAAAGGATATTGGATCTACTATTTTCTATGGAGAATTGACCGATCTACCTACACATGACCCGAGGGCGCTTAGACTCTGGCCTCAAAATGGAGGGGGGTTTGAATGGCGTTGTGCAGCATATTCAGCCCGTGTGGCGTTTACAAAAAGTTTCCACATTCCTGTTGGTGTTGCAAGTTTAATCTAGAGTTTACTAGGATTAGGGGTTCAAGAGCATGTCAAGAACTTGCAGTTTAAACTAGAGTTTCAGTACGGAGTAGGGATAAACAGGATAGACAGGATGAACGGGCATGAATCCTCTGAACGTTCGAACTTTTGGATTGGAACCTCATTGGGCGCCTCAGGCTACAATGCATATCACCACGTGATGATAAGCATCCGGCTCCACCCTCGAAAAATTTCCCCAAGCAGAACAGACCTTCTCGTCTTTTGGCAGCCTGCCATTGTCGGTTCAATTCCTGTGGTCTCGTGGCTGATATAATATTAGGCGGAGGAATCGAACCGATATTGTCGCGCTTTTATCTTTACGTTGACGGTCACATTTATTGTGCCGTTTAGTCCGTCTTTTTTTTTTTTCTATACCGCATCAACCGGCTTTTGAGAGCTGCGAATTTCCATCATGGCTCCCGCAGCCACAGATACTCAGTGGTCAGTCGAATACGACACCTTGCGACGGGAGAATCTATTCAGGAATCCTCCCACGGATCACACGGCTTATCCATCACTGGCCGAGTCGATTCGACCGCATATCGATTCCTTCAATGCTCTCTTCGAGGACAGCAAGATCCTCGAGGCAGGATTGAGGGATATCGGTACTAAGACCTTCCTCGATGGTGAACTAGAAACCTATGAACAGAAGAAGGCCCGCCAAGCAGAAGGCATTCGCCCGTCTAAGCGGAATCGCTTGAACGTCCGCGTGCGTGAAATCTTCCTCGAAAAGCCTACCCTGCCCCCCACCAACAAGTACACCACCCGAAACCGTGAAATCTACCCTTCGGAATGTCGAGAGCGCCACGCGACGTATCGTGGTAAGCTCCGCGCTCGTCTCGAGTACCAGATCAATAATGGAGACTGGATGGAGTCTGTCCGCGAGCTGGGTAATGTCCCCATCATGGTGCGCACCAACCGGTGTCACCTCGAAAAGGCAACCCCCGACGAGCTTGTTCGACACAAGGAAGAATCGGAGGAGCTGGGCGGTTTCTATATCGTCAACGGTAACGAGAAGCTCATTCGTATGTTGATCGTCGGCAAGCGCAACTACCCCATGTCCATCATTCGTGGTTCTTTCGTCAAGCGTGGTCAGACCTACACAAAGTTCGGTGTTCAAATACGATCCGTCCGTCCCGATCAGACTTCGCAGACCAACGTGCTTCACTACCTCTCCGATGGAAACGTCACCTTCCGTTTCTCGTGGCGCAAGAATGAATACCTTATCCCCGTGATGATGATTCTCAAGGCACTTGCCGAGACCAACGACCGCGAAATCTTTGAGGCCATTGTCGGTGGCGCTTCCTCCAAGGGCATGACCAACACTTTCGTCACGGACCGTGTCGAGCTTCTGTTGAGAACCTACCACGCCTACCAGAAGCACAGCCAGTACGATTGTCGATCTCACCTGGGCAAGGCTTTCCGACCTGTGCTCGGAGTGCCCGCTGACATGCCCGATGAGGAAGTTGGCACAGAGTTCCTCCGCAAGGTGGTTCTGCCCCATCTCGGCAATGAGAATGTCACCGAGTCGCAAGATTGGGACAAGTTCAAGTTGATTACCTTCATGATCCGCAAGCTTTACTCTACAGTTGCAGGAGACTGTGCTCCCGATAATCCCGATGCTGTCTCCAACCAAGAGATTCTGCTTGGTGGCTTCCTTTACGGAATGATTCTCAAGGAACGTATTGAGGAGTGGCTCCGTTCATTCGGTCCCATTGCCCGAGACTGGTGCATCCGCAACAATGGCGCAAAGTTCACCGATGAAGCATTTGAGCGAGACTTCCTTTCCAAGATCGTCAAGCGATCAAACGAGAATATCGGTAATGCGCTCGAGTACTTCCTCTCCACCGGTAACTTGGTCAGTCCTACGGGTCTTGATTTGCAACAAACCTCGGGTTACACCGTCATTGCAGAGAAGATCAACTTCTACCGTTTCATCAGTCATTTCCGCATGATTCACCGTGGTAGTTTCTTCGCTCAGCTGAAGACCACCACTGTCCGCAAACTGCTACCGGAAAGTTGGGGCTTCTTTTGCCCCGTTCACACTCCTGATGGATCGCCTTGCGGTCTGCTCAACCATTTGTCGCACAAGTGTTTAATCTCTACGGACAACCTGGATGTATCTCATCTACCTCGCACTTTGGTTCAGCTTGGTGTCCGGTCTGAGTCTTCCGTGGCTCTGGACGAGAGCGTAGTCGTCCAGTTGGATGGCCGAATCATTGGTTACTGCTCGCCCAAGCAGGCCCAGAGAATCGCCGATACCATCCGGTACTGGAAGGTCGAAGGCAAAAACAACATCCCTCGTGAATTGGAAGTTGGATATATTCCCAACTCAAGCGGCGGTCAATACCCAGGTGTCTACATGTTTTCCCAATCAGCGAGAATGTACCGCCCTGTTAAGTATCTGGCGCTGGATAAGCTGGATTACGTCGGACCATTCGAGCAGCCCTTCATGGAGATTGCCTGTGTGGAGTCTGACCTGATCCCCGGTCTTTCAACCCATATCGAGTTCACGCCCACGAACATCCTCTCCATCGTCGCGAACATGACCCCCTTCTCCGACTACAACCAATCTCCACGTAACATGTACCAGTGTCAGATGAGCAAACAAACCATGGGTACGCCAGGTACCTCAATTGCTCACCGTACCGACAACAAGTTGTACCGCATCCAAACGGGTCAAACCCCAATTGTGCGGCCACCTCTCTACAACGCCTATGGCCTGGACAACTTCCCCAACGGTATGAATGCAGTTGTGGCTATTATCTCCTACACCGGATACGACATGGACGATGCTATGATTATCAACAAGTCCGCACACGAACGTGGCTTCGGTCACGGTACAGTCTACAAGACCAAGGTCATCACTTTAGCCGAGAACGACTCCCGCCGGAACAAGTCCAAGCGTGAGATTACCAAGCTGTTCGGATTCGCCCCCGGCGACGAGATCAAAGACCAGGTGCGCAACACCATCGACGAAGATGGAATGCCGCACCTGGGTGGTCGTGTTAAGGAGGGCGATAAGATCGCGGCCTGGCACAATGTCCGCTTTGATCCCGCCTCCGACTCGTACGTTAATGTCGATGGAGTCACCCACTACATGAAATACAAGGATTCCGAGGAAGGTTACGTGGACAGCATCCGCATTATGGGTTCCGAGTCTGGCAACGAGCCCGCTCAATCGCTCAGCATTAAGTACCGCATTCCCCGAAAGCCCGTCATTGGTGACAAGTTCTCCTCTCGTCACGGTCAGAAGGGTGTTTTGTCTCAACTCTGGCCTGCAGTCGACATGCCCTTCTCCGAGAGCGGCATGCAGCCCGATCTGATCATCAACCCTCACGCTTTCCCATCCCGTAAGTTCCCCTTGCTCTTCGCATCCAATATATTCACCCATCTAACCTATCCCCAGGTATGACAATCGCTCAAATGATCGAGTCCATGGCCGGCAAAGCCGGCGCCATGCACGGTCTCCCGCAAGACTCTACTCCCTTCCAATTCTCCGAAGAAAACACCGCAACCGACTACTTCGGTGAGCAGCTTCGCAAAGCCGGCTACAACTACTACGGCAACGAGCCATTGTACAGCGGTGTCACAGGCCGCGAGTTCTCCGCCGACATCTACATGGGCCTGGTCTACTACCAGCGTCTGCGTCACATGGTGAACGACAAGTTCCAAGTGCGTACGACTGGTCCCGTTAACGCGCTCACGGGCCAGCCCGTGAAGGGTCGTGCGAAGGGTGGTGGTATCCGTGTCGGAGAGATGGAGCGTGATTCGCTCATTGCTCACGGTGCGGCCTTCTTGCTGCAGGATCGTCTCATGAACTGCTCCGACGCCCAGCATACCTGGATCTGTCGATGCTGTGGTTCCTTCCTGTCTACGCAGGTTGCTGTTTCCGGCTCGTCCCGCTCCCGCACTGCTATCAACCCTGGTGCTGCGGCTGCGGCCGCCAAGGTTGCTCCTAACCAGCAGGGCGCTAATGCTCATGCTGGTGCTGCTATTGGCGCTGTGGGCGGTGTCAATGGTGTCGTGCGTTGCCGTCGTTGTGCCCGTGAGGCTACCTTCGATGACTCCCGTGCTGAGGTCTGGGAAGATGGTGATGGACACCGCTACGTCGGCGGTGACGATGTTACTATCGTTGCTGTGCCTGGTGTGCTGCGGTACTTGGATGTCGAGTTGGCGGCTATGGGTATCAGGATGAAGTTCTTGGTGAATAACTGAGATATCAGTCTCTGATCAAAAAATTGTTTCCTTTTTTTTTTTTGCAATGTCATAGGTGGCGTATACCTGGTTTAATGATTATACTCATCTGCTTCTTGTCTTATATTCTTTTGCAAATATTCTTTGTGTACGAACAGCATTTCCTAGCAGAATCAGAAGTGTTTAAAGAAAATAGCCTTCATACATGGGATACTTCCAGCTACAATCTTCTCTACAAAGGCGTCAACGATCTCAAGATCCAGTCAAAACAAGATAAAATACTAATATGTGCCATAATACATGTCCAACTTGTTATACTTCAAATATTAACCTCAAACTGAGCCTTTCTCCCCCTCGAGCTCACTCTGCACCAAACCGGTCTTCGCAGACGGGAACTCCCTTGTGCGCACCTTGTTCTCAAATAGAACATCCAACTCAGCATAAGAGCGACCCTTGGGCTCAGGAAGTCTGAAGAACGACCAAACAAAGGAGCAAATGCACAGCGCACCCCAGAAGAAGCCAGACTTCCCCCTCCAGTTCCACGCATCCACATTCAGCATATATGGAATAATAATACCCGTCACCAGATTGAGCACGTTATATGTATTCCTCGCCAGCACAACGGTCTTAGTCCGAAGTCTCGACGACGGCATCTCCGAAACGAGCGAGAAACACRCAGGCCCGATAGTCGAATCATAAATAAACGTGTACACAAGCAACATGGAACCCGTCGCCCACGAGAGCGGCGTAGTCGCCGGCGCAATAGACACAAACCCAATAACAAAAAGGATAACCGCCAGAATCGCCAAACCACCCACATAAAGCGTGCGACGACCAAAGTACGTCATAAACAACCACGAGCAAAACGTCCCAACAACCCCAATTGCATACTGTGCCAGCGACATAGTAAACGACTGCGAATCCGCCAGCCCAGCACGCTGATAGAAGACAGTCGAGTATCCCATCAAACCGCTACCGCACAGACTCTGCACGGCCCACACACAGCACGCAATCTCCGTGCGTCGCAGATCCGTCCCCTTAAAGCAGTCCATATACGAGGCGCCGGTCTCGGTCTGCTTCTCCATAGCATTCGTATACACAATCATCGAGACGGTTTCCTCCGCGCTGAAATTGGGGTCTGCGCGCGTGAGCCGCTTCACGGATTTAATGGCGTCTTCGCGTCTATCCTTCCGTACAAGCCACCACGGACTCTCGGGCGCAAAGTACACTCCAATGAAGATCGGCACCGGCCACACCCACTGGATACCGAAGGGAATGCGGTACGCCCACTGATCTGTGCGCTCGACAAGACCCCTCAGCACGCCCGAGGCAATGAGCTGTCCGATGACCCAGCACAGATTGACGTAGGTGGTTAGGTAGGCGCGCAGTGGGACGGGGCATACCTCTGATGCGTATGTGACTGTCAGGGTCTGGTACACGCCTAGGGGGATACCCATGAGGAACTCGCCGGCGACGAGGGTCTGGACATTTGGCGCGAAGAAGAGGATGAAGATGAAGCCGACGGTTGTGGCGAGACAGGTCATTAGGGTTTTGCGGTAGCCGTAGCGTTCAGAGACGATACCGTTAACGAAGAGGCCGATGATCTGGCCGACGCTCATTGCGTTGGTTAGGCCTGCTTGCCATGAGGCGGCGAGACCGTATTTGTCGTCGGACTGTAGTTCGCCGTATTTCATATTGAAGGCTGGGAAGGCGAAGAATGAGCCGATCAGGACCACGTCGTAACCTTCCATGATGATGGCGCAGGAGAGGAGGAGGGACCAGGCTACGGCTTTGGGGTAGAGTCTTAGGGCTTCCATGGTGGTCATGTTGTGTTCTTTTTCGATGGCGGCGTGGGCTTCCGTGGTGGTTTGGAGGTCTGTATAGCCCGCCAGGACATGACCTGCCGGTTCGATTGAGTCATGTTTCTCGACATGAGCGGTAGCTTGCTTTTCAGAAGCCATTGCTGGGATGGTGCCAGTGGAGGCTCTGGGGATGATTCCAGGTTATTGCTTGTGGATAGGACTGGAAGAGAAGTATTCCATGCGGGCGTCCGGTCTTTATGTACGAAAATTGTGCTTAACGGTCGTCAAATAGGGCATAATATGAGCGAGGACTCGAGCGGGGTTCCATTGGCCCACTTGTCAAGTCTAATCCTTTGCTTAATTCTTTTGACAAGGCGACTGGAGGAAAACTTTCCCCGGTTTTGTCGGGGTATTGAGTCCACTATCCCCGGATTTTCAGAGTGTCGTGATTGGTCTGATGTCGGGCCGGGCAGAGTTGAAGAAACAATTTCGCCCTGCATTTCTTCATGTGATTTTCTCCGTCCCGTGTTTCATCTTCTTCGTATTGGCCATTGAAGGACCACTTCGCTTGATGCAGTTAGAGGGAGTTTGGGGATATCACAGGCTGATTGGTGAAATTGTCGGCCCGACATTCTCCTTTCCCCTCTCCTCATTTTCTGCTCGAACGAACTAACGAAGGTCAGTTAGATCCGGAAAGAGAGACGAATCGGCATGGACATTCCCGACGTTTTAAATGGACAGTCGGCCAGTTCGGTATGCTCTCTGGATCGTGCGACTCCGTTAAAAATAAGTGGAAATAAGTGGAATAAGTAAGATAAGTGAGAGTCCCTGTCGCACTAATACACTGACACACCCCCTCGTTCAGCGCTAGAGAGACACCCCGCAGGGAAATGAGCTGCACAAGATGCATGTTGGAGCCGATAATGATTGTCGGCCCGACATCGAGTCAATGAGAGCAATGGCCCTCTCTCCGTGATCTCGGAGGCTGGACTCCATCGCGTCTTGGAGAGGTACCTAGTGCGATTATCTAAAATTGAATGCTTTAGAAGGAGAATATATATATCCTCCTCGCTTCATCCGATATTGGACCTATATTTTCTCTTCTATTTCGATTTTTTTTGTATTCCAATCCCTTCCATTCACCATGTCTCCCGCTATAGTGGGCGAAAAGTGGTGGAAAAACTCCATCATCTACCAAATCTACCCCGCTAGCTTCAAAGACTCCAATGGCGATGGCATTGGCGACATCCCAGGGATTATCTCGTCCCTTGACTACATCACAAGTCTTGGTGTGGATGTGATCTGGCTGTGTCCCATGTATGACAGCCCACAGATTGACATGGGATACGATGTGGCCGACTACCAAAGCGTGTATGGCCCATACGGTACTGTCGAGGACATGGAGACCCTCATTGATTCATGCCACAAGCGAGGACTGCGAATTATCCTGGACTTGGTGGTGAACCACACCTCAGACCAGCACAAATGGTTCAAAGAATCCCGTTCGTCAAAGACAAACCCCAAGCGCGACTGGTACATCTGGAAGCCAGCCAAATACGACGCCAATGGGAATCGTCAGCCGCCAAATAACTGGCGCAGCATTTTTGGAGGCAGTGCTTGGGAGTGGGACGAGACAACACATGAATATTATCTCCATCTCTTCTGTGTTGAACAGCCCGATGTCAATTGGGAGAATGCCGAGACTCGCCAGGCCGTCTACGAGGAGGCGATGGAATTCTGGCTGCGGAAGGGCGTGGATGGCTTCCGCGTCGATACAGTCAACATGTACAGCAAACACCCCGAGTATCCCAATGCTCCAATCATGAATCCAAAGTCCGAGACACAACCGGCGTTCTCGCTATTCTGCAACGGCCCTCGCATGCGCGAGTACCTGCACGAGATGAACGACGTGCTTTCCAAATACGACGCAATGACCGTTGGCGAACTGCCAAACACACATACCGTGGAGGGTGTTCTACGCTACGTCTCAGCAGCAGAGAAGCAGCTGAGCATGGTCTTCCAATTCGACCTCGTGGAGCTCGGCCACGGCAAAGACTATAAGTTCCTGACCGATTTGCGGGGCTGGAATCTACGGGAACTGAAAACTGCCGTAAAGAGCACGCAAGATATCATTAAGGGGACCGATGGCTGGACCACAGTGTTCATGGAAAATCACGACCAAGGCCGCTCTGTGAGTCGGTTCGGCTCTGACAAGACACCCGAGTTGAGGGTTCGGTCGGCAAAGATGCTTGCCATGATGCAAAGCACACTTTCCGGCACGCAGTTTATTTACCAGGGCCAGGAGATTGGAATGGTGAATGCGCCCCGGGAGTGGACAATTGACGAATACAAAGACATCGATAGCACCAACTACTATCGAATGACTAGCAAAGTATCTGGCGACGACCCAGCCAAGTTGAGCATAGCGATGGATTCTCTGCAGCATTTGGCGAGAGATCATTCCCGGCTCCCCATGCAGTGGAGTGATGATGCCTATGCTGGCTTTTCACCGGCCTCATCGGCAAAGCCGTGGATGCGCCCGAATGACAATTACCCCGAGATCAATGTGAAGCTCCAGGAGAAAGACTCGTCTTCTGTTCTTTCCTTCTGGAAACAGATGAATCAGCTGCGCAAGGAGTATGCCGATCTCCTGGTCTTTGGAGAGTTTGAGATCATCGACGAGCCAAATCAGAATGTCTTCACCTATACCAAGAAAAGTCACAACCAGACCATTTTGGTGGTGCTCAACTTCTCGGATACAACACAGAAGTTTGAGAAACCAGATTCTGTGAAGAGTCAGGATTGGAAATTGCTGGCTAGCAATGTAGATGGACAGGAGGACTTACAGGCGTTTGAGGGAAGAGTCTTTTTGGTTTAGGGCTGGGATATACTACTGGTTCGATAGCTCGCAATTGGTTAGCGGACGTCATTATCGCAGATTGCAATTGAATATCCTTTGAATGACTCGAGTCAGATCTTTATATCCAATCTTCCATGTAGACACTGGGATATACCCGGTCTGAATCCACTATCCATCCCAATTTCGCCCAGTTTCACCCCGGATCACCCCGGATTCCCAGTTTTATCAAGCTTTTTTAATTAAGATAAGTATAAATTAGACCAATCTAGGTAAGTCTCACACGTTAACTTTTTTCTGATATCGACTCAACCTCAGACCTACGCACGGAGAATAACCCCGTGACGCTACGCTCAAAGAGTCATAAATGCCAAGGCCCTCTTCAACAACGCGGGGAAGAGAAGTACATGTTTCGATTAAACATCCACCCCTGAACATTTAAATCTCTTGAAATTAAAAATAAGAGAAATGGCTAGTGCACATACCCAGTCGCGAGTCCCAAAAGCATGCGACCCATGTAATCGCCGCAAAGTCCGCTGCAACGGCCAGCAAAGATGTCAGCAATGCGAGCACCTGGATCTCCTCTGCACTTACACAGAGAACCGTTTACTGCGATCAAGAAAACATTCCGTACGGCGAGGAGCCGTCATCTCAAAATACAAGAGCGCCGACACCAAACACACCACTCAGACACCACATCTCTCTCCACCCGCACCTTCAGCCTCACTCCAACTACCAACCTCATATTATGAAAGTCTACTCCCAGCCTACATGTCCTATGTATACCCCTTCAGTCCAATAATCACGGAGAGCGAAGTGCGCACCTCAATCAGCAAAATGAGCACAGAAAGAGAGCACGCAGCCTTCATCTACGCCTTCACCGCAGTAACCCTGGACCTAACGCGCTCATCTCAACGCACCAAATCCAGTCCCCAATCCGCCTCAACCCAGATAACCGAATTAATGCGCCAGTCCGTGGAAACCCAACAGCCACTAGTAATAGGCTTCCGACCCTCTATCCTGCGCGCAACAACAAGCATCTTCATCCAGATGTGCGCCATGAGTCTGGGCCACTACGATCTGGGCTTCTTCCACCTCCGCGAAGCAATCAGCATGATCCAGATGCTTCGCATAGGCGACAAAACCGTCAACGCAGGTCTCAGCACAGCCGAGCGAGCCCGACGCCAACGACTCTACTGGCAATGTTTCATCCACGAGCGATTCATGTCCATCGTGAACTTCTCGCCGGTGACACTGCCCCCGCACTCGCAGTACCCGGAAGAAGATACCTTCGTGGGCGCGGATATCCAGCAGGGCTGGACACAGGTGATTAAGACGTTCTGCATGCTTGATGCGTCATTTATTAGTTTGTGGATTGGGGACCGAACACAGGTGGCTGCGTCGTGGGTTGAGAGGAAACATCGTGAGCTGGATGATGAGTTGTGGGAAGTGGAGGTTTCGGCTTTGTCGGAGCTGCAGCAGGCGGATTTGGTTATTACGAGGCAGTGGATGCGGACGTTGTTGTGGCAGATGGCGATGTCGAATTGTTTGCTTAGTTCGCATGCGTCGTGTCCTTCGTTGGAACTGGAGATGCCGTTGAGGTTGTCGAGTCAGCTCAGGCAGTTTATGACGAAGATCTCGCAGAATACGATTCGTGTGCATGGATCGTCGATGGTTAGCAAGTTGTTGGAGATTGTTAATACTATTGCTGATGTGGTGATTCATGTGCCGCAGGCGACTAGGGAGGAGACGACGAGTCGCATTGATGATATTGTCTTTATGCAGGGGGTTGTGCTTCCTTTTAATAATTTGCAGGTTATGTCCAAAGATATTCTGTTGGATAAGTTTCGTTTGATTAGGGGGAGATTTCCGCATATTGAGGTGGCTATGCAATTGGCTGTTTAGTTGGAGATCGGAGATATTCCATGAAGAGGGAGAAAGACAGAGCGACTACTAATGTGACATGGAGCATGTTTAAAATGCCTTCCAACTAAACAGCATATAACTTGAAACCAGCGTTGACACTTAACCTAAGCATAATTCAATGACATATCGATATCAATATTACACAACAATTCATTCCTCTAGACCCGTTTACAACGCAGACGTCACGTTGGAGAACTCGCCCTTGTGGAGCTTCGTGTCCCAGAAGATAGGGTTCATGTCATCGAATCCGTGGTGCACCCATCCCTCTTCCTTGACGTGGTACAGGTTAATGAAACCACCGGAGTAGGCATCACGGTGCATGGCAGCCAGAATAGCCCGGCGGCCGAGGTTCAATGCCTCCTCCTCAGTCAGCTCGAATTTGTACTCGGCGTCCAGGACACCATAAGCAAAAGTCTGACCGGATCCAACACAGAACAGGTTACCGGGGAGACGGGTGCCGTCGGAGTCGATGTAGTACAGTGCGGGTCCTTCTTGGGGTGTCATCTAGAGAAAATTGTCAGTCCCCGAATGTCATGGCTGTAAAACAATATATGACACATACTCCTGCTAACATAGTTCCCATGCTAAGTCCGTATCCCTTGTAGGCGTAAGTGAGGTTGGCGAGGATCTTGGACGCAGCCGCGACAGTGATACGGCGCTTGTGTCGGATTTCTAGACAGAAATTCATCAGCAATGTCCTTCCACTCCCTGCAAATATCAAGAATCGAGCTGGCTTACCGTGCAGAGTGCACTGCTGACTCAAATACCGCAACCAATATTGGCAATCCTAGCAATTGGCAACAACCATTAGCAACCAAGGTCCATCACACCATCACTCATCATCATCATTTGCGGTCCAAACTTACAGCTGCACCACCGGCCATGGTTCCCAGAAGACCTGGCGTCGGCTCGTTCGTTTTCTTGTCCTCACCCCGGCTCAACCGCGATACAGGAATGACTTTCTTGACTGTCTGACTGGCAATCCAGTTGCCGGCTGTTGCTCGTGAATCGGTACACACGATCTACCACAATATATCAATCAGCATAAAATGTTCCAAAATCAAGAAATCAATGGCATAACCAAAATATAGGAAAACGTACGATACCGCCCTGGAACCGGAAGGCCAGGGTTGTTGTGCCGTGAGCGAGCTTGATAGGACAGCTGGGATTGGAGTGGTCATCGGTCATGGCACGCAGGAAAGCAGAGCGCTAGATAAAAACAAATCATTGTTAGTTCATTATTTATCTTGTCTCGATCAAGAATAGGGTTCCAGGTAGCGATTCTCTTAGACATAGCTGTGATGACGGCGCAGCTTGGGTTGACGTCAGGATAGACGTATATCCCCCGACTATACCGCCATCCAGATCAAAGAGAATATGCAACAATATCCATCGTAAACTCACGTTGTCGACAGGGGGGAGGCTGAACTTCAGCGAGAGTGGAGGGACGCTCGCAGTGAGGTCCTGCTGCTCTTGCTCTGAGTACATCTCATTCTGGTGGGGAGGGCGCGAGTATTGGGCGACAAGTTTATCCATTGTGTGCTGAAGTAGGAGGAAAATAAAGAGAAAATTAGAAAAAAAGATGCTGGAAGGACGTGAAAGGGATTCTGGTGAGACGGTCGAGTGATGGTTGAAGCTCCGCTGGAGCTCGGGGTTTCCGCGTCACTCTGGCGCCTGCGGTCACGTGGATACCCTACAGTACAAATGGCGATAATAATTTGATATTATTTTTGGAGGAAATTCGAAGAAAGAGAATTAAGAAGAAAAGACGAATTAATGAATTAACGAACTAGCGAATTAAACTTTACAATACACAATTTAATTATTTCCTGAGTATAAAGCCCCCATGTTCAGTGCCAACGCCTTTCCCACGAGCAACGTTTGGTGCCCAATCTGAGGAGAAGAATCGAATTTACACATAACAGTTGAAGTATGTCCGAATCGAACTAAAGGAGACCACTGTGCCACTGCGAAGAATTGAACCGATCACGCAAGCGAAGGCTCAACCACCATCTTAGCGGGCAGGGCACCGCTTCCCACCGGTTCGGTGTAACCCTCATTCACAGAGGTATTCTCGAGAACATCTGACTGGCGCTCCGACACATCATCGTGCACATTAACACCGGCACCGTTGACACCCCTGGCACCATTGGCATGAACTGGGGACTCCTGGCCCGCGGCGGAGGTGATAGGCTCAACGCTGGGTTGCCATTCACGGAGATCATTCTCGGCATCCTCAAGGATCTGGCGTGCCAAGGGCTCATTGTCATACGCCTGACGAGCATCACCAGGAACAACAGGGGCGTCATCGATGTAGTTGAGCAGGCGACGAGCATGGCGAGCCAGGATGGTCTGCTTCTCGGCACGCTCAATAACGGCCGCCAGATGGATATCATAGGCCTCCTTGAGCTTTTGCCGGGTCTACAAGGGATATGAACATTAGCCAGTCCAAACTAACATGAACACACCACACAAGAACAGATTGAAGTCAGAATGAAACGTACGGTATTAGACAGCTGCGCCTCGGCAACCAAGTTCTGAGCCTCAGCCCGGACAAGCTCATGCTCCAGTGTGACCAGACGCGGGCTCGAAGGATCCTTGTACTTCAGCTTGGCAATCTCGTCAGTGACCTTCTGGCGCTGGTCACGAGACGGCTGAACGGAGGCCTCCATGTTGCGAATCTGCTTCAGGATGCCACGGTAGTCCTCGAGGTTCTGGGCAAAGTTGTCTTCCTGCTCGCCTATCTCAGCGAGCATGACGCCGAGCTTGTCGGAAATGTCGGAGACATTGTCGTCTTCAGTCGACTCTCCCCATTCAGACAGCTGGGCGGCAATCGAGGTGCGCTCACGGCCGGCAGCTTCATGGGCACCGATGGCGGTGTTCTCGCTTTTGATCAGCTTGGTCATCTTGCGGCTGAGCTCCGGCGCTTGCATCCCACGGAGGGTGGAAATGCCGAACCGCTGGCGAGGGGGCTCTCTGCGCGATCGGAATGAAAGGTTGCGGTTCCTAAGCTTTGATTTAGTTAAAGTGAGGGCTGAGGATACGGGAATACGTACATCTTGTAGATATAGTCAATCAATACAAGTTAGAGGTATTAGGGGGGGGGATATGTGTTAAGATGAGAAACCGAGAAAAGTGAATCTGGGGGAGGTCAAATGATAAGTAGCGCCTTCCTATAGATGACGATGGTGACGAACCCTATTCTTCTTCCTCTCTTTTTGGTTTTCTCAGAGGAAGTGTAGTCCCGAGTTCTGACGTCATGAACGGAGAGGGGCGGAATTGGAAGTTCATATGAGGTGCCCCAAGTGAACATCACATTTCCGATTGCAGACATTTCAAGCTTACTGTTGTAAAATAGTTGTGAGTGGTGATGGTCTTATAGAATCTGAGAATCTGATGGATAAAAGTGTCTACGGCTGATCGTCATTCTCCACCCGATTCCCGATATCAGGGCGAATCTTAGTTAATTCTGGGATTTTAGGCCGACATGGCTTTCCCTTTCCGTTTTAGTGCTCACCCCTGGCCGCTTTTTGCTCACTTAGTATATAAGTCGGATGAACTCGCTCACGAATGCGTGACCTGAGCGCCCTGACTTACTCACAAAGCACCCGTGGACGACCTAATTATTATATAAGCTCAAGGGCTTACCTGGGTACTTAACTATAGAGTGTCACCCTGAGCAAAGTTGGAGAGCAGCTAAGTCGGCAGCTCACCTTAATAAAATACACCACGCTAGCCCCATCCCAATACAGTCATTCACCCAGCACCCTTGACCGTTGTCCCCTTAAAAAGGCTGGCGTTATCAATATGGCAATCGATCCTGGTTGTTTCGCCGGTATCGTTCGCGGAACCGACAATATTCAACTATTCAGTCTTGGGTCTAGGTACAGTAATCTTCGAGCCCCAGGTAACATGGCAAACTCATAGAACATCTGTGCCGGCGGGTCTCAGCGAATAGCTGTCTTCCAGATAACTCATTTCCTGCATATCCGACCACACGCTAAACATTTTAGGTAGGGAGCACTTCATCCACCCTGGAAACGGCGGCTCGGGTCTCTTCCTCTAATGCCTCAACGACTTTCACATAATGACGCTGCATATCCTCTAATCTTTGTGGTAGGTCATCTGGAAGTGGAGCGTTTTGTAAAGTCTGGAAACTCTCCTCGTCGATCACAATAAACATACGGTAACTAGGAAAGCAATCGAGCATATCTCGCTCAATTACCCAGGCTTTAAAATGCGCGCGGACCTGGTCTATCGATGCTCCGTCGAACTGGGAAGCATCTTCAACGACGCGGGGCTTATACTTAGCCCACATTTCATCGAAGGGAGTTCTATTAAACTCATCTGCCCTAGGGTCATAGCGGAGGCGGGATTCGTATTCCCCGTAAAATCCATTCTTKATATATGCCGTGGTAAGATCGACTACACATGGGAAAGCGGCATGAGATTGCGGGGTGTAGGTTGTCCGGTAGATTGTGTAGCCCCATGTTGGTTCCGTGGAATTTAGCCAGTGATAAAGGTCACTAAAATGGCCTGGAAGCCATGGGTATAGCTGCCTCGGTAATCGAATTCGCGACATCATTGGGGAGGTTGATGCGATCTTGCGGTGGTTGAGAGGTAGGCGGTAAGTCTGCGGATGGAGAAAGGTTGATAGAGATGTTACTATGAAGATGTAGGATACTCTAGAAAATCTGCAGATGCGTGGAAGAGAGAAACTATCTACGTGGGAGACTAGCTAATGTGTGAAGGAGCAAACAGGTCACCTCCAACAAAGGTACAACCTAACGACCTTCAAGGTCCGGTTGTTTTCAAGCTGCCGGAGTTATATTATCCCATCTTTCAATACGTCCCATGTACGTAAAATAACCCACTGGGTTAGGAATACCAATGTTAGGACGAGGGTAATAAGAGCGGGCAACAGAAAAGAACCACAACCTTCCTAATTGGGGCATGTCTTATTCGATCAAACCTACACTATACAGAGATATTTCATTTTTCGGAAAAAATAGGGATTAAATTCATGAGAGATCCCACCCTCTATCCTCTCAATTCGAGGCAATAAAACAAGAAATTCGCGGGGCCAGAGGAAGCAGAAAATCCCCCCGGCCAATCTTATGGTACACAACCAGCTAAAGCTTCCTGCATGAATCCAGACACCCAAACAAGCCCCGCAACGCCTGAAACAGACCAGAATAACTGATCCGCAGAATCATTCGTTAAAATAAAATAAAAAGCAACCCCTTTAAAAGATCTCGGGGCAGATTAGGAAATGTCGTCGGTATCGGGGTTGTGCGAGTGTTCGTTGTCAGATGCATGGAATGCATCACCAAACGCCGAGTTTTCCAGGTCTGGCAAGTCAAGCCCATCGTTCTGCTCACTGTAAGCCGCCAAGGCATCCCCAGCACTATCGATGTTGGTGAAGTCGAAGTCACCACCGACCGCGGTATGGTCTTTCGTCTCATTGTTCACCATCACCCAGTCGTTGGTCTGACCATTGGTACCAGCGTGGAGCTGGTCGCCCAAATCCATGTCAACATCAGCAGACATATCAGCGCCGTGAATTGGTTGTCCATTGACGGAAACACTGGAGACTCCGCCTACACCAACGCCCGGGCTGCCAAATTGGTTGAGTAGATGGGAGTCATCGTCAATGACCATATCGTGGGTAAATGAGTCAGGCTCATCCCTGTGTTCCGGCTCAATCTTCTCCAATAGACCACCCTTCTCGACGCAGGATACTTTGGGCTCGGCAACGATTTGCTTATTCCAGGCAGTCTCAACTTCCCGGACTACCTCGTCAACCCTGTACTTGGCCTTATCTTCAATATAATCCAATTGCGGGGGTTCGTCCTCTGTTGGAATGACCACTCGGCCCTCCAGTCTCCAAATCTCTGGGCCCTTTTCGGTTGGGTCAGCAGCAGACTCTCGGAGGCGCAACTCGGCATCCTTGAGCAATGAGGTTCGGTTGAAACGTTGCATCCGGCGAGCATGCTGTTTCTTCAGGTTTTCGATCTCGGCAGTCATGTCCGCCACCTTTTTAGAAACCCGCTCGGCAAACTCCTCTGCCTTAGCCGGCTCCATCTTGTTAGCCTGTGGGGCGTCGCCTGCCTCCTGACCTTCTCCGCCAGATGTTCCAACAGGGGCATCAAAGAAGCCTGCAGTCAGGGACTCGAGCTCTCCCTTTCGGCCCAGACCCAAAGAAACTGGCGTGACTTGCGAGATACTGTATGGGGACGCGAAGATTTCCTCCATCCACTCGTGATGCTGCTGGTATCGCATCTTGCTGACATCCCGGGGGGTCAACAGATCCATAGCATCACCACTGGACACATCCTCGTCTTCAGTAGCAAAATCAGCTGTTGCAGAAGTGAGGGCAGCAGACGGTGCACGGTGTCCGCGCGGCCCTTTAGCTACGGGTGCATTAGGCGGAACTGCACCTGGATGGCCCGGGGGTGCATAGTAACCAGGCCCACGAGGCGCAGCAGCCGGGTAAGCACCGGGTTGGCCAAAGTTCTGCGGAGTCATCTGCGGGAAATTGATAACTGGCCAGCTGTTACGGTCATGAAGCAAAAAGTCCTTGCGGGCCAATTGTCCTTGGCTCTGAAGGAAGCGGCGCTGACCCATCATGCCCTGGACTTGGGGTGTAACTTGGATTCGGTTTGCAGGGGCATGGTCCTGAGGCGCCGCACGGGTGTAGTGCACAATCCATAGGGATGGGTCGGGCTGGGGAGCATTCGGTACTTTAGAAGAAGTAATGCGGTAGCGCTTGCGGCAGTGTGTTGCCACAGGCTCATTGGGAGGGTGGAAACCGCTTCGGTGAAGGTACATCTCGACAGTCTGTGTCCTCAAATATTAGAATGGAATCCATATGGAGCAAGGGAAGCTTCATATCGCAGGATGCATACATAGCCGCGAGATTCAAAGGTAAAGGCCTGTTCCTGATCGGCCCAGATATAGCCATCGCTAGCAAAATTATTGCCTAGATGGTTCTGTGGCTGCCATGTAAGCATGACAGTCCCATCCGGGGGACCATCGAGGAATGTCCAATGCATTGGCTGGGATTGACAGATCCGGGGTGCGCTCGTCAGATACTCCACAGCAGTCTCGGAGGGCATCATGTGCATGCTGGGGTATCGGTTGCGTGAAACCAGGTGCATGTGGGGGAGCTATCATAATTGCGACAAGATTAGTGGGGGGGTCACAGATCATGGGACAATCAATGAAGTTGTTGGGGTCTTACCAGCTGCCCCGGGATGCGTGTCGCCGGGTCATCCATATTGGGCGCTTGATTGCCAAGTGCAATCAAATTTGGAAAGATACAAGTAGATTAGGTTCAATTCAAGTGAAGCAATTGGGATGCGATGGAGGTAGGCAGGTCAAGAGCAATGAAGGATTGAGGTGTTCAATGAACGCGACACTACGCGGGAGATTTTTGATACGGTCGACGGTACAGACCTGATACGCAGAATACCTGAATTTGCAGGCATCAGTATTTTCATGTAAATATTACTATTTTCTCGGTTTGAAATGTTCATCCATTCGTTATTCATGTAGTTTTGTATGAATAGGCAGTAGCTGAAGAATTATTGATTATATTTTCTGTTTATWTAGGAAATTCCAAAGATGCTTGTAGATAGGAAAAGGGGTACTCTATGTTGGACGCTTAAGACAAACTAGCATTTTCCTGCATAAGACATTCTTTTTTCTGTTAAATACTCTGCAAATTGGTATCAGAGTCAAGATCAATAAAAGGGATCAGTCTCATCCCCTTAAAAGGAAGATGAAGTACTCCGGACATACTCCCCAACCTCGGCCTTTTCAGCTCTCCACCTAAGCTTTTGCCAATTCCTCCGCATTCTGTTTTTTGTCTCCAATTCTCCACTCAAATACCCTTCTTTCTCCAGTGACCAATAGACAAGAATCAATAGTTTCTGCAGATCCACCAATCACTAGGAAACATGAGCTGAGCTGGCCATTAGTTCTTGTATGTAGCACGTCTCTGCCGATCCTGCCTTGTTTTCCCTTTCGAATAAGTATGACTCCGAATCCTCGAAATCTGGTCTTTTCTCCCTTCTCTCCTTTTGCCTTCCGATCAGTATCCCGTCGATTGTAACGTCTACGATTTACCATGGGTTTCTCGGAAAGGCAGCAGCCGGAGGATATGATCCAAACAGCCACAAATGAAGATATTGAGAAAACTACCCTTCCCGCTCACGAGGAGAAACCGCCGACTGCAATATTGCCGGCTATTGATCCTGAGTTAGAGCGTCGAGTAGTAAGGAAATTGGACTGGCGTGTTCCGACATTACTGGGATTTTTCTGTACGATTCGAACCCCAGACATTAAATGWATTTATAATCTAATCATGTGTGTCTGTGGTATCCAGATCTCCTCGCTTTCCTTGACCGAAGTAACATCGGGTTCGTCTGCAATACCATATTTGGACCTGCACGAGAAATACCACAACCGCTAACAATGTAAACCATAGCAATGCCAAAATCGCCGGCATGGAAGAGGACCTCGGCCTCAATGGAAAAAGCTACGCCTGGCTCTTGACAATCTTCTATATTTCATATACAGTGTTTGAATTTCAAGCGCTGATGTGGAAGATTGTCAAACCCCACCAATGGGCTGCCTTCGTGGTATTCTCCTGGTATGAATTCCACATGCAATGCTGTCACTCGGCCGCAATTGCAAATGTACATGAATCTATGAATTATGGACTAATGATGACAAGGGGTTTGATGGCAACTTGCCAAGCAGCGGTCAGTAATTGGCAAGGTATGATGGCGCTCCGGTTCCTGATGGGCATCTTCGAGGCCGGCTTCGGTCCTGGTGTGCCCTATCTACTGTCATTCTTCTACCGCCGCCACGAGCTGGGTCTCCGATGCGGTCTGTTTCTGTCTGCCGCGCCGCTGGCAAATACATTCGCTGGTGCCTTGGCCTATGGTATTACTTCGGGACATGCTGCGTTGGCAAATTGGCGATTGTTGTTCCTGGTTGAGGGTGTTCCGGTCTGCGCGGCTGCGTTGCTGGCTTGGTTCTACGTGCCAGATAGCCCGCTGGACGCTAAGTTCCTGACTGAGGAAGAGAAGAATGTTGCGCGTGCTCGTGCACTGCAACAATCCGGTGAGTCGGATCGCAATGGCAAGATCCAATGGAAGGAATTAGCCATGACGCTTCTCGATGTGAAAGCGTGGATTACAGCAGTAAGTCGAACATCATCATTGTGTGTATTTCTACAGAGAATTGAGAATTTGCTGACGTTTGACCATGTACCTAGTTGATGTACTTCAGCTGTAACGTCAGTTTCTCTTCTCTCCCCGTGTTTCTACCCACCATTCTCAAGGAGATGGGTTTCACAGCCATCAACGCCCAGGGGCTCACTGCACCTCCGTTCTTCGCCTCATTTCTGGCGACGATCGTGACCACCTGGGTAGCGGATCGAATTCAGCAGCGTGGATTGATGATCGCAGGTTTATCACTGGTTGGTGGCGTGGGGTACATCCTTTGCGCGACCTGCACGTCAGTGGGTATTCGATATTTTGGTGTGTTCTTGGCGGCCTGTGGGATCTTCCCCTCGATCGCCAACATTCTGCCGTGGGTTCTGAGTGAGTCATTTCCTTTTCTGTTTAGGGTTTCCTTTTGTAAAGGTCTTTTACTGACTGGATGTGTTACGTTGCACATCTGTACAGACAACCAGGGCTCTGATACCCGCCGTGGTGGAGGTATTGTTCTGCTGAACCTGATCGGCCAGTGTGGGCCTTTCCTGGGGACCAACATCTTCCCAGATGAACAAGCCCCCAGGTATGTAAAAGGTATGGCAATCTGTGCCGCTTTTATGTTCTTTACTACACTCCTTGCTCTATGTCTCCGTGTGCTTCTGGTATGGGAGAACCGGTGTCTTGACAAGAAGTATGGGCCTCGCATTGAAGACCCGAAAGCTGTGGATGGTCCGGTAGCGGAGGATAATTACGGTGCCAATTACCGTTATGTGCTGTGATTTTTGCTTTTTGCATCCAGATATCACTGCACATTCTCTTGCGTCTGCTTTCTTCATATATATATATGCCCTGTGATGACTATGATGACTATGATGGCTATGATGTCAGAAAGCCCAAGGTCTTCGAAATTTGAAATATGCGGGTGACAGACTCCGTAGATTTCATGTTGAATTTACAGATGTACACGCGACTCCAGGTGGATCTCATTTCCGATATAATTATTTTCATTCCGTTGATGGTTTGGCCCCCACGTACATACAACATAGGTAGTCAGACGTCCATGTACTACAAATCTTTACAGTCAGCGGCGATCATATAAGAGTTATTGATGTGTTATATTCCCTACAACACATTCAAGAATTACAATGTCCAACATACAACATAGTTATCTTTATTCACGGGACTCCGTGGGGCAAAGTAACAAGCCCGGGGCGGAACACTCCGGGCCAGTCAAGAAGCCAAAGGCCAGACGAGCTAGAAAAGCTAGAAAGGCCAGAAACGTCACTTGAGAGCATTTCATTCGTGCAACGTACAACATAGCTCACCGGAAAACCGGATAGAGTCGGAGAATAATGACATATGGAGTGGGATGGCGGGGTATGACTGCATAAAAGGTTGGCCCCTTCTTCTTCCATTCTTCTTCTCTTCTCTTCGTACCATTCCATTGACTGAATCTTTATTACAACAGTAACTACCTACCATCTATACTTGTATATCCGCAGGGCTGACTATTGTTTAGATCCCAAACGGACAAGTACATACTGCCCTTCCTTTGGGAGCCATGGATACTCTTTGGCTGGGCATATTATCCCTCGGGGATCAAGGTATCTCAGGTAACTTCTGGGTGATGAGCCGGTGTTCGTTCTTGCGTCGGGGGTGAATCCAATGTCTCAGGACATCAGATTTATCCTCGGCGTGGGTTCGTTCTGAGATTATACGGCCTTTTAACTTGATCTGGATAATACCAGCGAAAGGATCATGCCCTCCCCTTCCCCTCCCCCCAACTTAAGTAGTCAAAACTAACCAAGGCTCAAAGTCACAACTTCGACTTGATCTCTGAACCATTATGTCTCCTCCCGCTGCCATGTTTGAGTCTGCTACTGTTGCCCCTACCGGCATCAAGGGCAAGGTCATCGTCCCCGAGTCGGTGACTACCACCCTAACCGGTCAGGGCCAGTCAAAGCTCCTTGAACAGTTTGGCAACAAATGGGACGAGTTCAAGTTCGCCCCTATCCGCGAGAGCCAAGTCTCGCGCGCCATGACCCGACGCTACTTCCAGGATCTGGACAACTACGCCGAGAGCGATGTTGTCATCGTCGGCGCTGGTTCCTGTGGTCTGAGTACCGCCTATGTGCTCGCCAAGGCCCGTCCAGACCTGAAGATTGCCATTGTGGAGGCCTCTGTGTCACCCGGTTAGTCTCGTCCCTTGGGAGTAGACTCTCTCTCGTAGACCTCCACCCCAAAACCAACACAGTCACTAACATACTATACAGGCGGCGGTGCCTGGCTCGGTGGTCAGCTATTCAGCGCCATGATCCTCCGACGCCCCGCAGATGCCTTCCTGACCGAGCTCGGCGTGCCCTTCGAGGAAGAGCCCACGAACCCCAACTTCGTGGTCGTCAAGCACGCTTCGCTGTTCACGTCGACGCTCCTGTCAAAGGTCCTCACCTTCCCGAATGTCAAGCTCTTCAACGCAACCTGCGTCGAAGACTTGATCACCCGTCCAGATGGCAACGATGTCCGCCTCGCCGGTGTCGTCGTCAACTGGACCCTCGTCACCCTCCACCACGACGACCACTCCTGCATGGACCCCAACACCATCAACGCCCCTGTTATCGTCAGCACTACTGGCCACGACGGCCCATTCGGCGCTTTCTGTGCTAAGCGTCTCGTCTCCATGAACGCTATTGAGAAGCTGGGCGGCATGCGTGGCCTTGACATGAATGCGGCTGAGGACGCTATTGTTAAGAACACCCGTGAGGTCGCTAAGGGTCTTATCATCGGCGGTATGGAGCTGTCGGAGATCGATGGCTTTAACCGCATGGGCCCTACTTTCGGCGCTATGGTTATGAGTGGTGTTAAGGCCGCTGAGGAGACTCTGCGTGTCTTTGAGACCCGTAAGCGCGAGTGTGCTGAGTAAATTCGCACTCTCTTGTGCTGGCTCGCTTTGTCGTTTCTTCTTGCTTCTTGCTTAATGCTTGTGGACTTGGTGGAGGTTTATGTAGCTTTGATGATGATGATTTCTTGACAAATGCACTTCACACTCATTTTGTTCAAATTCTCTTCTGTCTGAACCCGTAGACAAGTATTTTATCTAGAGAATTTGTTCTTGCTTTCAAATTATGAATTAATTTTGCCAGACAAGGATAAGACTAGCCGGGATCAGATGTTATACTACACTTTTGTAACCGATATAAAACAGATGGATAAGCCACGCAATCACGCCACACCTCCCATGTATCATCCTCTTCCCACAAACCAGCTCGTGGAAAGAATAATCAGTCATCGTTCTGATCTCTCTCCGCTTCTTTCGAAGCTGCACCTGCACCACTCTCCGCAGCAACCACCAAACTCATAGCATTTCTCACCTCCCACTCAAACTCCTTCAAGGCCCGCAATTCACCAGACATGAACAGTCCGCCAATCAAACCATCCAATATTCCAGCGCCGAAGTTGAGCGTGCTGACCAGGACGAGGATGAATCCGATGTACGTGCGGCTGCCGACCCACCAGACGCCGACCATGCAACCAATAGAAACCACAATAGATACCAGGAAATGCGCCAGGCGCCAACGGCGCTGGGAGCGTTCACGGTCAACGTATTTGTGGATGATTTCGATGATGTCGTCGTATGTGTCTGGGGAAAGAGCAGCATTGGGGGAGACGGGCTTTGAGCTTGTTTTATGCAGGGCGGGAGAATTGGGAGAAGCTGGGGCAGAGTCTGTGGAGTGGGAAGGAGGGTATGTCGGTACCGAAGAACGGGTGATGACAGCCTCGACGGCAAAGTGGTCGCTCAGCGAGCAGAGGAGAGTGGGATGGCGCTGTGTCATGGATATTTGAACTGACTGGACTGACCAGGAAGATGGCGGGAATGCAGGCGGATAGCCACCGTCACCGATGAAGATATAATCCAAGCGTTTGCCGCGCGGGTCAGGGGTATCCTTGTCAACGACAATATCCTCACCCTTATCTAACCGTTTCCGCATCGCCTCAGTCCAGCGCCAGGTATTGAAGGACCCATCGCACGTAGCTCCATTCTCGGCGAGATTGAACTCAGCGGTGGGAATCGGCCGATTCCGTGCTTTTTCAACAGGATCAATCGCTGCCGCGAGAGACGAGTCTGGGTGCAACTCCCGCCAGGCATCGCGAACAGGGCTCTGCGCGGTGATGAGACGGTGCGCAAAAGAGGAAGGCAGCATGTTAAAGTCGCCCAATCCGATGACTAGGTGCCCGCGTTCCGCGGCGCCGCGCATTAGCTTGGAGATCTCCCATGCCTGTGCGGTCCGATGGCAGATATAAGAGTCGTTCGGTTCGCGCTCATATGGCGCGTGTAGGTGGGTGCAGAACACCTCGGCAACGTCAGCGGTGCCAGGACCGAACCGAACTCTCGCGCAGGCCACTCCTTTCCCCACGAACCAATCTCCTCGGAAGAATGCCGTTGGTCGGCCATTCAACGGGTATCCGAACATGCTGCTTTCCTCGATCGGCCATTTTGACAGAATCGCCAATCCCGCGCCAAATATGCCTCCGTAATAAAACTTCCCATACGGCAGTATGTGTCGAGTCTGATCGCGAATGCTTTCACAATCCTTCTGGGTCCAACATTCTTGCAGCCCGACTATCTCTGGCGGCGGGCTGGATACTGCCAACTGCCGCCCAATCTCTGACATGCGTTCATGGCGGTACTTGGCGATGTATTTGAGACCCCAGCAGTTGAACGTGAGAATGCGGATGTCACTTGGAGCTTTGGAGGGGATAGAGCAGGCCATTTGGCCAGATATTGGCTGAAATGAGTTTTGACAGCTATGTTAAGGTTATTAAACGGCCAAGAAGCGCTCAATAATATGCTAAAACAAGAAAGATATTATTCCACCTGAAGGTCTACGAGCGCACGTGGTTTAATATGACGCAGCTGAGAAGCTGCCCCGGACTCACCGCTCACCGCTCGCAAAATATCACACCGCCTTGAAATTGTGCTTCGCGACGCGTCTGACATTTTCGGGGTTCGACATTGGCTTGTTGACATCATTTCGGCGCATTCGTATCTATTTGTTTGGATGCTCTTGCGCATCCCTATTCCAAATGGATCGCGTCAACCCCCAGCCTCGCCGCCGGGACCCTCGCACCCAATCTCCCGCTGAGTCTTCTTCCGACGAACTCGCCGCCGGCTCCGACCATGATGAAGCGGAACGCCGCCGAGCCAGCTGGACTCTGCAAAAGGGCATCACCCCACTGCGCCCCCAGAAGACTGGACGTCTGTACAGTGATTCTGAGAGCCCTGACGAGCTAGCTGTGGATGCCGACGAGTACTGGCGTTCTTCACGCAAGCGCAACCACCGCCGATCCCCTTCTCCGATCGCCCGCCCTAGCATCCATGACGACCTCTCTCAGGGCGGGTCGGATGATCTTGCTGGAGATGATGTGACTGGCTCAGACGAAAACCGGGCTAGTGATGCCGACAACTGGACCGATCGTTCTGCCACGCCTCTTGCTCCTCCGCCGCCTCCCAAGCCCGAGCATCTGAACTACAAGGAGAAGTTTGTGATGCACGGCCACCTGCGCGGAGTGTCGACTGTGCAATTCTCGCCCGATTGCTCTATGATTGCTAGTGCAGGTATGTATTATTTTCATGTTCTAGTTACTACATGGCTTGACAACTGACTTTGCACAACAGGTGCCGATGCAACTGTCAGGGTCTGGGACACTGCGAGTGGTAGACTCATCCATGTCTTTGAGGGTCATCTATCTGGTATCTCTACCCTTGCCTGGGCCCCTAGCGGTGACTGGATTGCAACTGGTTCCGACGACAAAACGATTCGCTTCTGGAACGTGAACACTGTAATAAACCGATCTGTCATTCTATGTTCTAGCGCCTCTTACTAATGTTTTGACGCAGCTCAAAGCCCACACCAAGGTCTTTGATGGCCATCATAACTACGTGTATCAAGTCGCATTCGCACCAAAGGGTAACATCCTTGTCAGCGGTTCCTATGACGAGGCCGTGTTCATGTGGGATGTTCGCCGAGCACAAGTCATGCGCTCTCTGCCAGCCCACTCCGACCCTGTTGCCGGTATTGATGTTGTGTTTGACGGAACCCTCATCGCCTCGTGTGCTCTGGACGGACTTATCCGTATCTGGGACACCCACAGTGGCCAGTGTCTCCGCACCCTGGTAATGGAAGATAACCCGCCTGCAACCTGTGTCAAGTTCTCCCCCAACGGCAAATACGTCTTGGCCTGGACCCTGGATGGCTGCATCCGGATGTGGAGTTACGTCGAGAGCCGTGTCCTCAAGACATTCCAAGGCCATGTCAACAATAAATATAGCTTGTCGGGATGCTTCGGCACATATGGGCCCCGAGATGTGATCTACAACCCGCCCCTGTGCTTCGCTGTCAGCGGCAGCGAGGATGGCTCTATTATCTTCTGGGATATTGTGAGCAAGCAAATCTTGCAACGCCTTAAAGGTCACTCAGATGCTGTTCTTTGTGTTCACACGGGTACACTGAGAGGGAAGCGTATGGTTGTGAGCTGCGGAGCGGACAAGACTGTTCGTCTGTGGGAAGAGGTGAATGAAAATGACACCGGACATGACGATGATGAGTTCGGCGACGCCACCCCTACACCTGAGTCTCACTCGCAAAAGAGCACCCCTGTGCATGATGCAGACGGTGATGATGCTATGACTGACGTGTCCGCTGTGCCTTCCACTGCTGCTACCCCCGCGGAAGATGTGACGATGACATGATCTGTGTCATTTATCTAACGATTTTTCTTTCTTTCTGCATAGGCGACTGCTTTTCGGGAAAAGGAAAATACCCCGGCGTCTGGAGTTGTTCTCATATGGACGATTTGTTTTTCCCTGCTGTTTTCTCAGCTTGGGCTTTTATTATTACCGATGATGCGTCATCTGCTTGATACTGGGCATGTATTTGCATTGCATTCCAACATGTGATATATCGAGCGAATGTAATTATCCAGAGGCTGATAATTCTATATTTCACTCCTAAAATCTGAGCAGCACAGCTCAGTTCGTCTTTGAATCGGTAAAATGTGACATCTTCTGGGTCGCCTTACTGTTCTTGCGACACCATCCATTTTCCCTTTTACTGATAGAAGGCGGGAGCACCTATATGATTTGGCGGGCGTTGGAAAACGATTATATTCCTATCGGAAGGGAACATCACCTGTATAAATGCAACAAAGGCTGCAAGGAATATATAAACCCAGTGTTTGCATTGCCATTATCTTTCCCCCGCCTAGTGAGTGTCCAGTAACTATCTAGTCGTGTATATTTGAGAGTAGTAGATGTAATGAAACAGCACATTTTTAACCGTTTCTGGAGCATAAGTGTGAGGAGTCCTTTCAACACGACGGTAGTTTTGTTATTTGAGCAAGGATCTAGCAATATTCATATGGCAGAACATCTACCTCGAATGGCTACAGTTTACCCAGATCTTCAATCTGCTCGCATAGTATAGCCATTTTCCGTCTTAGCATCATGGATGGGTCTATTCTGCTGGCATGTTGTCTGCAATTTCCCACACCATGTCGTATATACATGACACTAATAGCATAATACAAACCAGCTGTCCAAAAACAATGGCCTGGCCAATGATTGCTGCGGGTTCCCAGATACAGTAAATGAACAGCACTGTGAATGTTTCTACTACAATGCACATTGGGACCAATTGTCCGCCATGACATGGAGGCCATGTAATAGTTTGTACAAAACGAATCCTGCAATGGAGGTTTAACTCCAATGCCCTATATATCAGTATAGTTTATGTTTTTCATGACATGCAGAATAAATCTGGTTGATAATTGAGCAGACAGCACCAAATGAACGCTCAACGCCGAAAATATCCCAGGGTATCTCTTTCAACAAGCCATCTGATTGCGGACGACTTGACTCGCTGTAGCAGATGCAGGATCTTCCGACTCGCCGGGTGCTAGACCAGACCCAAAATCACCAGCCCAGCCAGCGGGAGGTGTGTCATATGACTGAACAGACTGAGCCCCGTCAACTTGCTTGGTAGCTTCTCTCCCAGCCAAAGAAGACCGAGCAGGCGTCTGTGTTTTCCTCAGCCCGTCATCATTCAAAAACCGACGAAGTGACTCCTTGCCAACTTTATTATCAACCACCACCAGTAGTTCATCGTATGTAATTTGAGGATTCGCATGGAAAGCCTCGCGGATTCGGGCTCGATCTTCGTCCTTCAGCTTCGACGGTCGGCCAGAGCGGGCTAGTGAGTGGTTATTGACCCGGTTGCTTTCTCGGAGGATGGTGGATTTAATGGTCGAGAGTGGGATATGCGGGTATTCATCATGGATTTGTTTGTAGGTCCATTTGGCTGTGGTTCTGAGCACACAGAGCCGGGTGCGAATGAATGGATCAAGTTCGGCCCCACGTCGACGAGATCTTTTCTCAGATTTGTCTGGGGTCTCGGGCTTCTCGAGCCCCTCGGGCCCCATGGTAGCGAGCTTGTGCCTGGAGAAAGACGTGATGAGGGGTGAAATGGGTGTCTTTGGTTGTCAGTCACGATGTAGTAGGCGGTATGGATATCACATTTTCTGCCATGTTCTAATAGGAAGGTGGTACGAAGTATAAGTATACCTCTCATTTCTGTACGGAGTATTCATTTAGGTGTTCACCTTATACAAATAACAGGTATGCAGGTGAGTTTGCTTGTAGGAATTATGCTTGGTATAGCGCATATCTTGTGATTTGTGACCATTTTCGATTATTTTAACTTCTAGGTAGTGATGGCTGTAGAAGGAAACAAGGCATTGAAAGGAGACATATAACTAGTTATTGTTGCATTATTTTGAGCATAATTTTCTCGCGAGCCAGGATTATCTCGAGCTTGCATATTAAAATTATTGAATCCTATGCTGTGTCTACCTAAGTAGCTGAAGGACAGAAGCTGTACTCCGTATAAACAGCAGCCTATTTTTTTTTCAACAATATTTGGATTATTGGGGAGTTAGAGAAATGTATCTACGATTTATCCTGGATCTTTACTCTATACCTCGTATTTTAACGCTTAAGTAGGAAATGTTTTCTTATGTCAATTTCATTAATGGATTTCTTGGACTTTTCCTGGAGACGGGATCAGTCCCCTATTTTGGAGTTGCTCCACTATTTAATATCATCCAAGGAAGGGTTTATTCATTTTGGTAACAATCAACCTGAAACCATGAAACAGATAAATGTTTGTTTGCAAGGCTTTTCCACAGATTACTCTGTGACTGCTCTATAACAGGCTAGTCCCTACGGAAGACGGACCTCGGGAGTATACTCTACAAATTATGTATGGACAACTAGTAAGCACTGTTCAAGGCTAGCAGAGGCTGTTAGTGATAATCATAACAATAATTGTTGGTGTCCATCTGCTGTCATGAGCGATAAGAATAGATCTTGGTGATTTAGGGTGGCACTCTAGCGCTTGGCCCTGTCTCACATTGATGATCGGACCATAGGATGAACCCACATAGGTCTCAAACTGTAATATTTTACACGCTCATAGTTTCCAAGATGTGTGTGCAGTACACAAAAATGTGATTCAGCATAGTTCTGGACTCGATTGATTGCATGCATCATAACAAGATTTCCACCAAGAACATTATGTGTCCATCTAGAAGCCTGTAAGGGGTCCACTGGTAAGTCTAGAACTGAGAATTGTGTGAGGATCTTCGATCGGCGCTCCAATCCTAAGCCCTGCAACTTTCTCTCATCCTTGTGTGTGCGACTGCCCCGCGAGGGGCACACGTCATACATAAGATGTACATGAGCACTGTGATAGGGATGTCCGATTCGTGAAGAAATGGATTATGGATACAGAGTATACAGAGTACAGAGTATTCAGGTTGGTTTCGGTTCTGCAGGTACCGCTATCCCCGAATACCTTGCGCCGACGTACTCCGTACTCCGTAATACATTAATCTGAATGGTCGAATCATAACTCGTAAACACGTAAACACAAGAGGCAATTGACATCCCGTCTTGCTGGTGTGGCTGGTGTGGCGTTGTTTGGAATCCCCCTTGGAGGAATGTGTTCCATGGGTGGGCGACCGGGAGAATTTTTAGCGCCCACACCTTTGGGTCATCTTAGGCAGGAACCTTGGTAACTTGAGTCGTTAACCTTGGGTCGAAATGGTCTGGAAAAGCTTTAAATATGAGCTTTAACTGTTTATGTACCTCGACTTGACTCCTTTTCCAACTGACAGGAGCGTAGACCATTTGGGAAATAGTACGAGAAAAAAACTAAAATTAAGATATAAATACCAAGCCTAATGGAAATAATGGAAATAATGGAAATAGTAACATAGCGTTAGGTCTAGACTGAAACGGGGGGGACAATCAGTCCCAAATTCAGGGGCCAAGTTTTTAGACTAATCGTGAAGTCGTAATTCTACGATCCAGCCCTGAGAGACTTCTCTTTTCCTCTTCCACAGATCATCGCATTGTGAGAGGGGGAATCTCATTCATTCCCAATCGCTTCCTCTCTCCTAATACCCTCATTCACTGTCTGTCGCTCAATTATTTACAGCACCTGGTTACTCGAAAAACCAGTGTCTCACAATCCCACCACGTCCTCGCGACCCTTTCGACTCATTTATTATTATTTATCTTTTTATCTCTTTCCTCTAGCGGGTTGATCCTGCCTTTCCATTTGACTTTTTTCCCCCTGGGAACTACCCACAATCGCTCCATATATCGTTACAGCCCCTCCGATCATCGCGCGAGTCGATCCCTACATCCTTGATGAATACGCGCCTCCTTGGTTCAAACTGTTAGATTGAGATTGGTATAACATATTGAACATCAATTGTGCCTGGCCAACATGCAGAACTTCATCTGGGCTCTGCTAGGCCTGGCCATTGTGCCTCAAGCCCTGGCAGCCGACACCCTATCCACGAGCGGATTCAATCTGTGCATGACCGACTCGGCAATCAAGGTCCAAAAGATGGATGTCACCTACACTCGTTCTACTGGAGTAGTTGTCTTCGACGTGGCTGGTACCAACGCGATGAAACAGAATGTGACGGCGGCTATCACCGTCACTGCCTATGGCAACGAACTCTACCGCAAAGAATTTGATCCCTGCGGCGATGACATTCATGTTGAAGAACTTTGCCCCGTCCCCAAGGGCACTTTCAAGGCGAGCGGATCCATGGAGGTTCCGGCCGAATACGCTAGCCAGATCCCTGGTATCGCATTCAACATGCCCGACTTGGATGGTCAGGCAAAGCTTGTCCTTAAATCCAAGGAAGGAAATCAGAATAACGTGGCGTGCATCGAATCTCAACTATCCAACGGCCACACCACCAATGTCGGCGCGGTCAAATATGTCTCGGCAGGCATTGCGGCAGGCGCTCTAGCACTGAGCGGTGTTTCTGCCGTCAGCTCGGCAGGAGCTGCTGGATCAACGACATCCAGCCCTGGATTTGGCGATGTAATGGGCTGGTTCCATTCCATGGCCACCAATGGCATGCTCAGTGTCGCTTACCCCCAGGTCTATAGCAGCTTTTCCTCGAACTTCATGTGGAGTACTGGTATGATCCCTTGGCCTGGTCTGCTGCAGTCCATCGACAACTTTCGGGCGGCCACAGGTGGTAACTTGACCACGGAAAGCTATGAATACCTGAAGAATCAATCTATGACGCATAGTGACTCACCATCCACCAACACAACGAAACGGAGCTGGGATTACACCGAATTCGGCCAGATGGTTCCTCGCTCAGTTGAAGCCTCCGCCGATGATAGTGTTTCGGAATCGGACAGCTCTTCGGACAGTGAGGAAGGTTCATCGAGCACGGTCAGCGACCTGAAGCAAGTCGCTCAAGATCTGATGGTTCCTTCGGCCGATGTTTTCATGACTGTTCTTGTGATCTTCGCCATCGTCATCGCTGTGGTTGTCGTCGGTATTCTTTTGATGAAGGTCATCCTGGAAGTGTGGGCGTTGTATGGCAACTTCCCCGAAAAGCTGTCCGACTTCCGGAAGGATTATTGGGGCTTGATGGCACGGACAATCACCAACATGATCCTTGTGCTTTACAGTATCTGGGTGCTATACTGTGTCTACCAACTACGAAAGGGTGACTCCTGGGCAGCAAAACTGCTGGCTGCCATAACCCTTTCTCTCTTCACAGCGCTTCTTCTTTTCTTTGCCATTCGCATCGTCTACATGGCTCGCAAGTACAAGAAGGCCGAGGGAGATACCGACAGTCTGTACGAGGACAAGGAAACATGGAGAAAATACAGTCTGTTCTACGACAACTACAAGAAGGACTTCTGGTGGCTCTTCATCCCCGTCATTATATATGCATTGGTCAAGGGTTGCATCATCGCCGGCGGCCAGGGCCACGGCCTGTTCCAAAGTGCCGGTCAGCTCGCCTGCGAAATCCTTCTGCTGGGACTTTTGGTGTGGAGCCGCCCGTATGCTACCAAGGCATCAATGGGAATCAACATCGCCGTCCAGGTCGTCCGTGTTCTGTCCATTGCTTGCGTCCTGGTCTTCGTCGAAGAACTCGGTCTTTCCCAAACAACAAAGACCGTCACCGGCATTGTCCTCATTGTCGTGCAGTCTACTCTCACTGCAGTCCTCGCTATTCTCATTGCAGTCAATGCCTTCATCACTTGCTGCCGCGAGAACCCACATGCTAAGGCGAGAAGAGAAGCTGGTAAGTCAAAGCCACCTTATGGTCTTCGTCCCATCCCAACATGTGCATCTACTAACTATTCCTTTCTTATAGAAAAAGCAAACCGTGACATCGATGACTTGACTCCTCTTGACGCCCGAGACTCCCTCCTGATGGACCACCCACAGCGCAAGCAATACGCCGAGATGAGCAACTTCAACTTCACCGGCCCATACGAGTCTTACCGAGACGAGCCCAAACGAGCCGGATCACCTGGTAGCAACGAACGCGATGGCCTAGTCTATAATGACTACGGCGTAGCGCACGGGCGCAGCACAAGCCCCGACAGCCACCGCTCGCGAAGCTCTATCGAAGGCCGTCATCCCACAGCTCCGGGCTACGGGATGGCATATTAGAAAAAGAAACAACAAAAAAGAATAAAAAACAACCAACGAAAGCGTCACAGACTTGATATGACGTTACACTTCTTCCTTCTCTCGCATCTTTCCACCTTCCTACTCCACATTCTTAGATCTGACACGCACGCTGTGGCTTGGGAGTTACTTTTTTTTGACGGTTTTTAGCGTGCCTGAAAATGGCTGGGCATTTATTGATCTTCCCGCCTTTAGATGCATCTTCTTGTGTGATATCACTTTCATTCCTTTTTCGTCTTGTCTCTATACATACCTCATTCATTACCATGTTTGCCATCTATCATTTATATTACAGCTTGCAATTGATGAGCATTTCTTGTATATTGATTTCTTAATAATCCCTGTGTCTTATTCATAGTCTTATTCATAGTCTTGTAGCCCTACAAATGAGTATACTGCTTCAGGAAATCCCGTGGACTATGTATATATATTTATAGAACTTCGCCCCAACAGCAGTCCAAGGTTGAGTTCGAGCACTTTGTCCCTCTTAACATAAAGTATTTAAACATAATCGCATAGGCATTTTGAATTCTATATAACTTGTAATCTTATGATATCTTCATGTAGTTGAGACAGGTCTGCAGAAACGTTGATATACATGGCGGAAAGCGAGATGGATGGGTAGAAAAAGCAACTCAAAGCGAAGAGTCCTTACCTGAACAATCTTGTGAAAACAAAATATTACCTGATAATTCTGTGCTTAGGGTGCTGCAAGTTGGGTGATCACAGTAGGGTCTAACAACGTGGTAAAAGATCTCTGATCTGGGTTGAGAATGATGTGCCAACTGGCCAAACTTTCCAGTCACTTGAATAATGTGGCCCTATCTGGAAGACCACCCATGCAATTAATTTGATCATCACACCACATAAACGAAGATTTTGGGCTCAAAAATGCATTTATATTTACCTAGAAGTAGCCTTATTTCCTGTCCAGTAAACTGAAGTACACATAAGAGTCCTGCGTGGCTTGGTTGAGGCCTGTCGAGCTGGTTCCCACAGGTACATACTATGGGGAGCCTCGACCCCTGCAGCTTTGTATATTGAAGTTTTTTCCATCGGACACTGAAAAACTTACACACTACCAACACTGAACACCCTATGGCCCACGCCCTACCCCACGCCCTACAGCCTACGGGATCATCCACAACATAACTCTCGAATGAGCACTATCGACTTTTGATTGTGAGGCTATCTCCACAACAAAAAGTAGCGTATCGCCGAGCTTCAAACGAAGATTGAAGACGGCGCCCTCACCGATCACCGAACAATTTCCCTCCCGCTTAGCACGGATAGCCTCAACCCAAGCTTCCAATGTTGATCCTCGGACCTCGACCCTCGCGAACAGAAACACAAAAGCATCGGACAAGATAATCTTGAAGTGAAGTCAAAGAGTGTGGGAAACGCCAATACAAACAGCTCGCCGGTTGTCCACTTCGCCTTGGCTGGCGGCCACGCAATTATTCAATCCACGAGGCCCAAAATCGCTGGCCTCAGGTAAAAAAAAAAGACTTAAAAAACACATGAAAGAAACGAAATCGTATCTGAAAACGAGAAGAGTTTAGATGCGTCACTTGAAATGGCCATAATAAGCAGATTAGCGCTGGTAAGGGTGGAAGGCACGGTGTCCACCTCGGCCACCACCACGGTAGTTCGCACCAGGCTTGCCGGCGTTACGGGGTCCAGTGGGGGCATTAGCGGGCGCAGTGCTCTGGGGCTGAGCGGTTCCTGTTTGAGAGAAGTGTTAGTTAATGTGTACAAATAAAATAAGAACGGAATTGGGATGAAAGGGGCATAATATGCAAAAACTCGTAAGAATCACATACCACTACCCGAACTTCCAATGCGTCTCATACCTGCTGGTCCGGTCGGGACGTGAGGTTGAGGAACTTCATCGTACATGCCCTCCCACGAAGTTGGGCCGCCCTGCTGCTGGTATGGCGAAAAACCGCGAGGATCCATCGAACGGTTCATCTGCTGTTGTTCATACTTCTGCTGCTCGAAGGCAATCTGCTCAGTGGCGTTGTATCCCGGTCCAGTCTGTCCTCTGGCTGCGTTTGGGGTTCCGTTGTTGTAGTTGGCAACCATAGCGGCAGCGTTGGGGGCGGGGCTGGCGGAATCGCTGCTTGGACCACCGGGGGTACTGGCTTGGTTGGGCTGCATCATGGCGGTGTTCATCATGTTGGGCATAGCCTGCTGGGAGCCAGGGCTCTGAGGGCCAGGGCTCATAGCACCTTGCTGCTGGGAACCCATTTGCTGTTGCTGTTGCTGTTGCTGGCGCATCTGCATCTGTTGCATCTGCTGCATCTGTTGCATCTGAGCCATCATAGCGGGGTTCATGTTCATAGCGCCACCCATGTTCATAGCGGGCATTCCTCCCTGACCAGCAGCCATCTGATGCTGCAAAACGGTGAAGTACTGTTGCATGCGTTGCCAGTATTGGGCCATCATTTGAGGAGTCATGGTACTACCCTGTCCCTGCTGAGCGGCTTGCTGCTGACCTCCATCGTTCTGGTTTTGGTCGCGGTATCCTCCGGCGCGGTGGCCTCCGCGTTGATCGTTGTTCTCACGCAGGTTGCCACGGGGCTGTGCCTTCTTGACCTCAATTGGCTTGCCCAGAATCTCAAGAGGACGGGAGAGAGCCTTCTCAACAGCAGCATCACCGTCAAAAGTAACGAAACCAAATCCGCGGGGACGTCCAGTGTCCTTGTCCATCATGAGAGTAGCATCCACAACACGGCCGAACTGCATAAAGAATTGCTTAAAGTCTTGCTCGGTAGCCTCCTGGCTAACACCACCAACAAAAATTTTCGAAGTCTTCTCCTGTTCATCGCGAGGAATAGCACGCTTGGGATCGATCTTCGATATTGGTCAGCAAACAGTTCATCTTTCCCTAATTGTTCCAACTGTGAGATAGTTCTTACAATCTTTCCATCCAGATAATGTTCCTTCACCATCACAGTATTGACAGTCTTAGCGTCACGGAAAGTCAAAAACCCAAAGCCGCGAGAGCGTCCAGTGGCGCTATCCCTCATGACGGTGCACTCCTGAACCTCACCGAATTGAGAGAAGTAGTCACGGAGGGACTCTAAACATCAAGATATGTTAGCTAGATCACGCGTTTTCCGCGTAACAAAGATATATTTACCGTCTGTAGTCTCCCAGTTCAGACCACCGATGAACATCTTTCTAACCATTGAGTCGTCATCGGTTAGCGAAAGTTCAGAGAAAAGACGATAAACAGAATTCCCAGGGGAACGATATTCAACGAGCGACATGATGATGAAGACAATGTGGTAGAAAATAATAATGAGGGTAGGAAGTAAATCAATGTGCAAAGGTGGCGGGGTATTGCTATTCATGGGCTATTCGAGTGCGAAAAGCTTCGCTATTCTGAGCATAACTGCCCAAAAACAATCAGGGCACGTGCTAGGTCGGTACATGACCCTTGTAACTCGTAGTCACTGTCAATGTATACTTGTATGGTCTTGAGAAATTTTGATGTTCATGACCGGGATTTAACGTCAAGCCCACTGGTTTACATGGGCCATGCAGAGTTCATATCCTCCTCTTTCTGAATTGCTCAAGCCAGAGATAGGCGAGATGAGAAGCGTGGAGGTGCAAGTATTTCAGTCGTAAAAAGTGAATTGTCACTGTCTGTCTGTCTGACCCGTGAAAACCTTTGCCTTGTCTAACACAGAGTCCCAAGCTAGATAGCTACTTCTGCTCTGCCCTATCAAGGTATATCGACAGGAAACTATATAGTATCCGCTGTACTATATATCGTTTGTGACAAAGGTCCTTGGGTGGCGGTTGATTTGCGCAAGCGATTGTCTTGATCAAGGGCTCCGGGCGATGTGCCCTTTGAGCCTCCGCTGGATTCCGTGTAGCAAATGCTGGAGTATCCCGATCTGATCTGTAGACTTTGGTGGACGTTGGTTGTTGTGTAATGGCGTTCCTCGAACATATATGTTGATTGGCCGCCGAGCCCGCATTTTGTTTTCCCTCCCTTCCAAGGCTGAAACGCAAGCGCTATCAACCAATCGGTGAAAATTTCCTCGAATAGCCCATACTCCACAGCCCAGAGAGATTTTAACCCGCAGATAGGAAACTCCTTCCTGCACCCAGAATTGTAGTCGAACCCATGAATAGCAATTGGCGTCACCCAGGCTTGTACCAGCGAGGTAAAGCCCCAAATCAGACGAATACATGCAATTGGGGTAGAGTTCGAATGCGGAAATGTAAAGAAATGTAATTAGTGGACTTACCCGTCTTCTTTAATTCCTGTCCCGTGAGACTCGGTTTCGACAGGAGGGGGTGCCTGGATAGTGGCAGGGGTACCATAAGCGTTTCCGGAGCCATTGTGATAACCCGGGTCAAACTCGGAAGGCTGAGCAGGGTGCGATTCATATGTGCTGACCGGGGCAGGGGCGAAATCCTGTCCGACACCGTCTCCAGCAGGAGCAGGGTTGGTCGCGCCTACATCAGTAGGCTTCGGCGCCTCAGCCGCGGCAGTGGTACGATTGGTAGACTCGTCGGCATCGTAACTAAAGATTGAAATTCGATTAGAAATTCGTTATTCAATGTAAAGTGAGGTAGAAAACATACAGATCAGCGAAGAGATCATCTCCATCCTCTGGGTCAGCCATGATAACACAGTGAGCAGTCAATAAAGCGATAAGACAGTTAGTGACAGGAATAAGCGTAACCCTGGTAAATCAGAGTAGAAGCAAAACAAAACTAAGAAGAAGAGCGAAAATCTTGTGAGCGAGCGGGAGAAGAGAAGAGAAGGCCAACCGCGGGAGTCCCCAAGCGGAGCGCTTACATAATGCGATTGTCTTCACGACTCGGGACGAAAGCTAGGCATTCTGGATCTATACATGCTTAGAACCTACAATATTGCTTTGCTTTGTCTTTCATTTCGAGCTCATTCCTCCCAAATATGCTCTATTGATCTTCTGTTTCGTTCCTACATGGCCTGGCTGCAGGATACGGCATTCCATCCTATCACAGTGCCACCCCGCACGTGTATTAGACTCCCGCATGAGCACACCACTTTCGGAATCCCCATATAATGGCGAATAAAAAAGGGCAGCAGGTATGTTCATCTTCCCAGCCTTAGGGATTTCTTGAATCTTTGTCTGCTGGACATTGAGCTAACTGCATCCCTAGGAAATGGTCCAGCTTGGTTCGTATCTTTACCCTCCTTGCATTTTAATCGCAGCTATAGCTTACATGGTCTTTCTTCCCATTTTACAGACAAGTCGGAGTAAGTGAAAGCTTTATATGCCCTCTTCTACAGCTATAAAAATACCTATAAGGTCTATTGAATGCTAATATCTTCGAAGACGTTCCGAATCACCATTCTGGGCTGGCCGAAGTACGCCCCTAAGTCAGGGATCATCAAAGTTCTATGGCTCGAATACTGTTGTTGGCGCATCGTACTCGCATGCCAATATTGTACAGTATGTTAGCAAGTGCATCCTACAGATCCAGCAATTGATCGGAAACAATGACTGACAGGTGTCTTTTTTTGGCAGACCTACCTCGGCCCCAAAAACACCGCCGAAGCCATCAGCAACAAATACTCCATCGAACTTGGCTCGCAGGACAGGAAACCTGGTTGCCTCACCTCCCCGGCAACCCTACCCCGGCATTATGACCGAAGGGGTCGACGAGTGGAGTCGTGACCCCACGGAAGATGATGATGAAGAAGATGATGACGACGAGATTGTTTATGATGATGACGAAGATGAATTCGGGCTCCCTAGTCTTGCTAGTATGAGGAGGAAAAAACCCGCGCCTTTGAAGGCCCAGAATATTGATTTCAGTGGTGGGGCAGGCAACCCCTCAACCCTTGGGTATGGATTGGCAGCTGCCAACAGGCAACGCGCGAATAGTGCAGATATCGCGGAAGAGCGTGGCGCCCCGATGTATCCAACTGCTCGCAAGGGAGAAGGGAAGATCCTGCGGCCTCAATACAAGGACATCCTACAAGGTATGTATGAGTTGATGACTGAAAAAAGTAGGGCAATGCTGACAGTTATAGACCCTGCTAATGCCTTGAACCTCATCAACCACTCCCCACCTCCTATAGATGCTTCACCCAAAGACAGAGACATCCATTCAAGTCGCATTACTCGAATCAACAAGTTCAAGCGCATTCTACAAGCAAGTACGGTATCTCCTACCGAACTGCGGGATCTCGCTTGGTCAGGTGTCCCGGAAGAAGTGCGGCCAATGACTTGGCAGCTTCTCCTTGGCTATCTTCCTACAAATAGTGAACGACGTGTCTCCACTCTGGAACGGAAGCGTAAGGAGTACCTTGATGGAGTCCGGCAGGCCTTTGAACGAGGCAGCGGGGCAAGCTCCGCAAACCCCCCTTCAAACAAGGGCCGTGGGAGAGGACTTGATGAGGCAGTATGGCACCAGATTAGCATTGATGTCCCACGCACCAGCCCCCACATTCCGCTGTACGGCTATGAAGCCACCCAGCGGTCTTTGGAACGCATACTTTATCTCTGGGCCATTCGACACCCAGCAAGTGGTTATGTTCAAGGTATCAATGATCTAGTCACACCATTCTGGCAGGTCTTCTTGGGCGTTTACATAACCGACTTGAACGTTGAAGAAGGCATGGACCCAGGCCAATTGCCTCGAAGTGTGTTAGATGCGGTGGAAGCGGACACTTTTTGGTGTCTGACGAAGCTGCTGGATGGTATCCAGGACAATTACATTTATGCCCAACCTGGCATTCACCGACAGGTCAGGGCACTACGAGACTTGACATTGCGCATCGATGCAGCACTGGCAAAACACCTTGAGCAAGAAGGTGTGGAATTTATGCAATTTAGTTTCCGATGGATGAACTGCTTGCTCATGCGGGAAATGAGCATCAAAAATACGATACGCATGTGGGACACGTACATGGTACGTTTCCCCTTAGAGAACTTTTTTTTTGCATGATACTGACCCTGATTCTAGGCTGAGGAGCAGGGCTTCTCTCGATTCCACCTCTATGTCTGCGCCGCATTCTTGGTCAAATGGACGGATCAATTGGTCAAGATGGATTTCCAGGTACGATTTCCGAAGTGAATATCGCCACTATTAAACAGGAACTAACGTTCTTCCAGGAGGTCATGATGTTCCTCCAAGCATTGCCAACGAAGGGTTGGACCGAGAAAGATATTGAGCTCTTACTGAGCGAAGCATTTATTTGGCAAAGCCTGTTTCAAGACTCGCGTGCTCATCTCCGGCCTGCTGGTGATGAACCCCCTGGAAATGGTATCTTTTATTGATAGTAATCATAATTCATGACCCGAATTCCCAACTTCTGTTTTCGGATGCTCTCCCCACGGGGCAAACACGATCTGTCTCGCTCAATTGAAATGGATGCCTTTTTGGTTGAATGCCCACAGCAGCTTCAAGAAATCATTCTCATCACACATTCTCGCGCGCTTCTCTCCGAGGCCAGTGTCCTCGTCCAAGACCTGGCGCACCTTTTCACGGACTAGTTCTGCAACCTTGCCACGCTTCTTTCGCGAAGCTCCATTCTTGAGTGCTGCTTCGAGGCGGGCATTTGTGGTCTCCTTAAAGAAATCAGGAACGTCGTCATCGTCCATATCCATGACCTCGTCGGCGGGTTCCTCCGCAACATGTTCCTCCTGCTCCTCGCCCATGTCCATCACCATGGCTTCATCATTGGCGACTTCAACCGGGCCATCCTCCACCGGGATGTCGTTTTGTGCACACCATGTCCGATAGTTTGCCTCTAGCAATTCCATGATGCTTGACGTACCAATGAAACTGGATCGGAGAGTCTTGTTCTTCCGAACGAAAACAATTCGCAAAAGACCATCCCACTCCTCGTAGTTGATCTGTGGCCGTGGGTTCTTAGGGACCATTCGAATGACGCTTGACTCGACTTGCGGCGGTGGCTTGAAGTTGTTCTTGCCAACCTTCATGATATGATCGATCTTGGCCCACATTTGTGCATTGACTGAAAGTCGACTGTAAAGTTTGTCGCCGGGCTTGGCGAATAAACGCAGGGCGAATTCACGTTGGAACCTGTATGGGTAGTTCACATGTAAGCCCTCAATTACACAGAACATTTCTGAGTACTTCTAGCCTTGATGACGGAGACTTACATGAGAATGCAGGAACGAGGCGCAGGAGATGTAGCTAGGAGTTTGAATGTGAGAGGAGAAGAGATCTTGACTGTGTTAGACTCGGGAAGAACGACGTTCGCAAAATTTTGGAGTTGTACGTACCTGGTAGGGAGTATTACTGATGCAGACATCGAAGTATGGGAGCTCCGTCTTCATCACGTCTCCAAGAATGACCTCTAGGCGCTTTTGGTATGGTGTGGACTGGAAGCGCTTGGTGACTTCTGCAGCCATACGAGGATCCAATTCCACGGCGATACACTTCTTCGCCTTTTCCAAAATCTTGGCTGTCAAGTTACCTGTACCGGGACCAATTTCAAGGACGACCTGTTGATTCATACCATTAGTGTTTGCTAAGTCAAACTAATGTCTTTTGTAACTCACATCGCTTTGCTTGAGCTCGGCCTTTTCCACAATCGCAGCTAGATAACCCCATGTTAACTATAGCATATTTAGCGTAGTGAAAATCAGTCCCTACCAGCAATACCAGGGTTCTTCAAAACGTGCTGGCCAATATCAGTGTTCATCTTGAAGATGCTGTGAGCAGCTTTCGTCTTGGCAGCAGCATCTGACAGACCCTGCGAAGCGGCGCTGTTGCGCTTCGGCTTGTTGACCTTTGGCATCTTGAAATAATGAGTCTCTGGACTTTGACAGATATCAAAAGTAACCAGAGAGAAAACCTGCGGCAACAAAGCACATCGACTCCAATGTGGGCGGGAACTTTTTTTGCGATAAGATTGCCGGCCCCGGAATTACTATTTTACGGGCCCGCCGCCTTAGCCTTCGCCGCCGTCGACGTCGAGCTCTTCGAGTTGTGCCGTGCCCAATATGGCGTCTGGAAGAAAGGATTTCCTAAGCCAGGCAGCGCCTGAGAACTATGTTGCTGGTCTAGGTCGTGGTGCGACAGGATTCACCACTCGCTCCGATCTTGGCCCGGCGCGCGAAGGACCTACGCCCGAACAGATCCAGGCTGCTTTGACCAAGAGAGCTCAGCTTCTGGGAGCTGCTGCACCCACTGCCTACGGCGCCACTACACGAGAGAAAGGCGGGAAAGAGGAAGATCAGGAGGAGGAAGATGAGCGGTTTCAGGATCCCGAGAACGAGGTCGGGCTGTTCGCATACGGACAGTTCGACCAAGAAGACGATGAGGCAGACCGCATCTACCAGGAGGTAGACGAGAAGATGGACAAGCGCCGGAGAGCGCGCAGGTTAGTAATATCCCTCTCATAACCTCTTCAAAACCATTTGTTTATCGGGTTAGCCCCGGTTGTTTGGACAGAGTACCGACATGAATCGTTCGCCACCTACAGGGAAGCTCGAGAAAAAGCCGAACAACAAGAATACGAACGCAACAACCCGAAGATCCAACACCAATTTGCCGATCTGAAACGCACACTGGCCTCGGTATCTGAAGAAGACTGGGCCAACCTCCCGGAGGTTGGAGATTTGACAGGCAAGCATCGACGAGATAAACAGAATGCCCGACAGCGGCACTACGCCGTCCCGGATAGTGTCATCGCTGGAGCGAGAGACTCGGCGCAATACGGAACGACAATCGCCGAAGACGGAACGGAAACGAGTATCGGCGAAGGAGAAAACGCAGACAGCTCCATGATGAACTTCGCAGATATCGGTGCGGCGCGTGATAAAGTGTTGAAGGTCCGACTTGACCAGGCTGCGAGTGGCTCCTCCACTGATACATCCGGAACCGCTACGAATGTCGACCCCAAGGGTTACCTCACCAGCTTGACACAATCAGAAGCTAAAGCCGGCGAAGTCGAGGTCGGCGATATCAAGCGAGTTCGTACTCTGTTAGAGTCCGTCACCAAGACCAATCCTAAGCATGCTCCCGGTTGGATTGCGTTAGCCCGTCTGGAGGAGCTTGCCGGCCGGATTGTGGCCGCTAGGACACTCATCGCTAAAGGCTGTGAACTTTGCCCGAAAAGCGAAGATGCATGGCTAGAAAACATTCGACTCAATGAAGGCCACAATGCAAAGGTTATTGCAGCGAATGCTATCAAAAACAATGACCGTTCCACAAGACTTTGGACCGAGGCCATGAGATTAGAAACGGATACCCGTGCCAAGAAGAACGTTCTTCGACAAGCTATTCTACACATTCCCCAATCGGTGCAGATCTGGAAGGAAGCTGTCAATCTAGAAGACGATCCCGCCGATGCGCGGTTGCTGTTGGCCAAGGCTGTTGAAATCATTCCTCTGTCGGTCGAGTTGTGGCTTGCCCTTGCTCGCCTTGAAGCACCAGAAAATGCACAGAAAGTCTTGAATGCTGCTCGAAAGGCCGTTCCTACTAGTTATGAAGTCTGGATTGCTGCAGCTCGACTCCAGGAGCAGATGGGTACATTCGCGAAGGTCAATGTCATGAAGCGTGCTATTCAGTCCCTGGCTCGAGAGAATGCCATGCTGAAGAGAGAGGAATGGATCACAGAAGCCGAGAAATGTGAAGCCGAAGGCGCTGTTCTTACATGTGGTGGTATCATCCAAGAGACTCTCGGATGGGGCCTGGATGAGGATGATGACCGAAAAGATATCTGGATGGACGACGCCAAGGCCAGCATTGCCCGTGGTAACTACGAAACTGCCCGGGCAATTTATGCTTACGCACTGCGGGTCTTTGTGAACCGCCGATCAATCTGGCTCGCGGCAGCGGACCTGGAGCGCAACCACGGCACCAAAGAAGCTCTCTGGCAGGTTCTGGAGAAGGCAGTCGAAGCGTGTCCTCAGAGCGAGGAGCTCTGGCTCCTTCTTGCCAAGGAGAAATGGCAGTCTGGCGATATTGACGATGCTCGCCGAGTCCTCGGCCGTGCTTTCAACCAAAACCCCAACAACGAAGATATCTGGCTGGCTGCTGTCAAGCTAGAGGCCGACGCCAAAAAGACCGACCAAGCCAGAGAGCTTCTGGCTACCGCCCGTCGCGAAGCCGGCACAGATCGCGTGTGGACCAAGAGCGTTGCTTTCGAGCGGCAGCTCGGCAACATCGACGATGCTTTGGACCTAGTAAACCAAGGCCTCCAACTCTTCCCGAAGGCCGACAAGCTCTGGATGATTAAGGGCCAAATCTACGAAGCGCAGAACAAGCTCCCGCAGGCGCGCGAGGCATACGGAACAGGCACCCGAGCCTGCCCCAAGTCCGTTGCGCTGTGGCTGCTTGCCTCGCGACTGGAAGAAAAAGCAGGCGCCGTCGTCCGGGCCCGATCCGTCCTCGATCGAGCTCGTTTGGCCGTTCCCAAGAATCCAGAGCTCTGGACCGAAAGTGTGCGCGTTGAACGTCGCGCCAACAACATCGCCCAGGCCAAGGTCATCATGGCGCGCGCGATCCAGGAAGTCCCAACATCGGGGCTTCTGTGGAGCGAAAGCATCTGGTACCTCGAGCCCCGTGCCCAGCGCAAGGCACGCAGTCTGGAGGCTATTAAGAAGGTCGAGAACGACCCAATTCTGTTCATTACTGTCGCGCGTATCTTCTGGGGCGAGCGTCGGTTGGAGAAGGCCATGACCTGGTTTGAGAAGGCGATCGTCTTGGATAGTGATTACGGTGATGGCTGGGCTTGGTATTACAAGTTCCTTATGCAGCATGGCACTGAGGTTTGTTATCCCCATCCTCCTTTTCCATTCATTCTTTAGGCTCCCTGTTATTATTGGAATATACAACTGACATCTACGTTGCAGGAAAAACGATCAGATGTCGTGTCGAAGTGCATGTCGATGGAACCCAAACACGGTGAGGTCTGGCAGTCCATCGCGAAGGACCCGGTCAACGCCTACAAGACCACCGAGGAGATTTTGAAGCTCGTGGCAAGTACCATCAACTAGCTAGCATGTTCATTGGTGTATTGTCTACAGGCGTTTCGGGGGCAAATCGCCCATGGAATTCAACACTTGACAGGGAATCTGTCTCTGTTAGATGTCTAAAAGTCCATGTCCTAATGTGTAACTATGCAATAACTTCTCAAGATAACCAAGTTGTAAAATAGAATCCATGGGTATCGAGCAGGCTTGACCTCTTGCCAACAGGGGTCATGGCCATCCAGCTTTTTAGGTCTCTTGCTTTCTCTTCATCCTCCAGATACCGACCGCTTCACCTTGTCCCTTAAGAAGTGGTATTGTACATGACCAAGAGAAAGGTGAAACGTAGGGGGCAAGGCAGAGGCGATCGAGAACGGATAAGACAATATCTTCAAACTCCAAATCCATATGCAAATCATGTGGCGTCACAAATAGTGACAGCCCCCCTTGGTAGTACCCAGACGCCGTGAGCCACCATCCAAACCGTGAGTAGAATAAATAAAAAAAAAGAGCAGAAAAAGCATGTAATGTGGCATGTATGAAACGGGGGTAAAAAAAAGTCAACGGGGGTATAAAATTCTCATGCGGCCATGGACAGACACTCATCGAGCAAAGAGCTCAACTGATTTCGATCACCATGTGTGCCACCTTCCCAGTCTAGGAGAGAACCGTCTTCGTCTTCGTCTTCGTCCAGGTCCATCTCGTCTTCGGGTTTGACTTCATGATGCGGCTCACCCACGCCATTCTCCAACCGTTCGTGTCTTTCGGTCTCGAGTTCGTCTTCGAGGTACCCATTCGTGATCTGGTCTACGATGAGTGGCATGTGACCGAGGACACCACCGCCCAACTCCAAAGTTAACCGTAGGTCTCTAACGCCCAATGGTTTTCGAATGTTGGCCTCTTTCGCTTCAACGGGGAGTAGGCCTGTGGCCGCATCCTTCGTGATTTCCCCACGTGTATATGCGAGTTCTTCGACTTCCAGTTGGTGTCGGTACTGACGCATCATCATGTTATTGATTGTACCGGACGGGCCATTCGAACGGGTGCGCGAGAATACCGCGGACAAAACTTCCTTCACGAAAGTCTCCGTCGCAATTGCCATGAATTCAGCACATGGGAGCCCTGCACCGCTGGGTAGAGATTCTTCGTAGCATATGGGGACCATGCGGGCATGAATGGATTCGGCATCGGGGAATTCGCCTGTTTCTGCGGCCAGGGGCTGGGCATATCGTTTTCGAATTTCAAGTTCCCAGTCTGTAATGGAGGAGGACGGTTAGGTACTATTTCCTGACAGGGGACCACGGGAACGGAGAGGATATCCCGAGTTCGACGCGGAGGGTGTCGCCTTACTAGTTTTGTTCAGCCCACCTGCACTTGCGGGGACCTGGCTGGGTAGTTTGAATTGCTTAGCTAGATGGCTTTCTTCCAGCTCTGTCGGTACCGGCTCATTGGGATCTCGCTGGTAATCATTAGCTGTTAATTTCTGGGATGAAGGTGTTGGTCATCGTTTGCGACTACGTACCTCTTGGATTCCCTTTATGCGCCGACGGTCCCTCGGCGGTAATTTCATAACCTCCGTCTTCAATCTTTGTTCTGCAGCATCTCCGGAGACGGGTTTCGACACGGTTGATGGTTTATCGTTGGCCGATACCCAGTTTGCGACGCCATGATCGGGGAGGTCTCGCGTGAGGTTTCCGATGAGCGCGCATACGAAATTGTTGTGTAGATGTTCGTTTTTAGGGTCGGCGCATAAGAAGTAATCGACTCGTGACGAGTATTCGCTCTGATTGTAATGTCCTATCCATCAGGCAAGAGGTCAGGAGATGATCGAACCGAGGCCAATAGATAGGAAGGGGGAAACAGCGCGGAGCTCAAGCACTCAAGCAATCGTTCTCTGAAGAACAAATCCATGCGCATCATGACATACCTAGTAAGAAAAGGGCTGTGGACTCTTTGTACTCAGCCCACTTGTCTCCGATGGCGGCCTTCAGGTCCGTGTAGGCATGCTCCAGCTCTAGCCGCGGTACCGATATCAGAGCTCTGGAGGTCTTCGCGGATACTGAGCCGTTGGGCACGGCGCCCTTTTGATTTGGGATGGAGTCACTCCGACTCAGAGCCGCCGGATCAATTTGCATGGTTGCTGGACTCGCGAGAGCGCGACGGTCGACGCCGAAGGGCAGGGAATATTGGCAACTACGCCTTCATCAAGGAGGATTCTAGGGTTCAAACTAGAAATAGAGGAAGAGGGAATGTTTTCATAAGAGAACCTGATGAATTGAAGATGAAAATTGATGGAGTGAAAGATATGGCGATGGGTTTGGGTGGAAGGGGAGGTTCCGACTTGCGGTTCCCCGCCAGTCGCCAGAAACGGATACATCGTGTGCCAAACTTAGCAGCGTTGCCCTTATATGTCTACATGTATTTAGCTACATTGGATATTTAGGTGCTTTTCATATTGATTAGCTAGAATTTTCAAGCTAGCTGCACTACGTCTTCACTTAATACACCAAAGAGTTGTYCAATCTCCGCAATGATCTCCGTAATCTCATTCGATAATTGGCCCGTCACCAAGACTAGAAGTACAATGGGTCAGCATATCGAATTGTATAGAACCAGAAACCAAAGAAATACTCACTGTAGGCATAAAGCAAAGCGCAATCCTCATCTGTAGTCTGCTGAGATGCTTCACGATCCTGGCGATAGCGATAGATGCGGGCAAGCAATCGGTCTCTGGCATGCTCAATGCTAGGAAGCACATCACTCAAAGGGTACTCGAGTTTCATTGACGAAGCAATCACTAGAAGATAGTCAGCACTGAATCAAGTGCACAGTAGTTGCAAGAGGGCTGACCTGATAATAGATGGCTCACGCGAGCAGATAACTGCTGCCGTTCTAATTTTGTGTATTGAAGAAGGCTGATCTCGCCTTCAGTGGCCACATCATTCTTCATCAGCTCAATGTTCATAGTATGGAGAGAATTAACCATGCTGCGTGTACGGCGAACAATGTTGGCATAAGAGGCTTCGGAGAATGCACTCTTCAATTCAAATTCGGAGCCTGCTGCAGCCTGAAGAGACTCCAACCGAGACAAAAATCTTTCAATCTCAAGCTTCTCTCGAGGTGTCATGTATAAAACAGACTTTTGACCTTTAGCCATGATGGATAAGGGATCGCGTTTCCAGACAAGGCTCAGGTGCAGCCAGAGAAGACTCAGACTATCCTTGAGCTTACGTCTTGCGCTAATGGGCCAAATCATTCGAGTGATGATGATTCCCCAAATGCATCCAGACAACACAGCAACAACTCGATGGAGTGCAATTTCAGTCATGATTGGATTAGAGCCGCCTTCGTCTTCGTCGAAATTCGCTCCCCTCTGAGAAAGGGAATAGCCGTATAGCACAGAGAGGTTGTAAGTGAGCATGATGAACCGGCCCATGGGACCATTCCCACGAACAATAGTGATGTATCCGGTCGAAAGCGCCATTATCCATCCCAAGAATGCAAGAGCAAATACATTTCCAGCGGTAATGTTCCATGCTAGGATAGCAGCGACTGCCCCCAGACAAGTACCAAGAAACCGGGCATACCCCGTCGTGTTCGACGCCCCGATTGTCATTGAGCAAACCAGCATATAGGACAATAGACCCCATTCTCCCCGCCAACGCCCATAGAACGGGCGGGTTGAAGGAAGGAAAGCAGGCAGGGCGTAAACTGCAGCTCCTGCCCCAACCTTGATCGCGTATTTCGTATCATCTCGTCGGAAAACCCCAAGGCATTTCCATAGACGGTAACCGAGTCTTTGCTTTGTTGTTTCCTTTACTGAAGGGCCTTTTTGTGTCTGAATATTGTCAGGGAGAGTATTATGTGCAATCAAACCGTCTGATGCATGTCTAGCATGCCCATGGAGGTTCTGCCTAGTAGCAGGTGGATTGTATCTGGAAGCTGCTTCTGTAGGGTATTAACATGATATCCGCATATCAGCGACTGGTATGTAAAGGTATACGTACCATCATCAGAGGAAGCTATTTTCGCGGCCTCTGTATTTCTTGACCACTGCCAGACTTTGAGCCACGACCAGGTTCGCCCATTAGGCCGCTCTTCGACTTCTAATTGCAGCTCATCTAAAATGGAAAGCATCTCTCGGAGCTGCTCTCCGAATTCGAGGAGGGAAAAACTAAAATGGCCACAGCTGGCTGAGACTTCCTCAAGATCGGCTTCAGCTTCGCGGGTCTTCAATTTCATGGTTTCCTGTTGTTGATACAAGGCCGCTAGTGTCTTCTCGCGCGATTCTTTGTAAAGATCAAGCGCCCGGTCAAGACTGATTCGCAGGCGACCATTCACTGAGACTCTGTAGTTCGGTGCTGGCCCAAATGGAATCTCCTTGAAGATCTCTTTCAATGTAAAGGCCAACGATCGCTGCTTCCAGTCAGTCTTGAATTGTATCAGATACTTATTGAGTTCCAGCTTACCATTTCAGGGCCCAGATGAGATATGAATATAGTGAAGACATCTGCTGGAAGAAGTGCGGGTCTGGGTGTTGATTCAGCACTTCCAAGATCGTCGGAACCGCCTGGTGATACTTCTTCCTCTGGTCGCTCAACGATAGGCTCCAGAAAGGACCCATCTGGGAATGACCAGGATCGCTCGAGCGGCGTGAAATAGTCCACATGAGTCGCGCTACCCTGCTGATCTTCCGTAGAGGCAGACTCACGGGCAATGGTCTCACGAATCAAACTGAACTGGAGAGAAGCTGCATTACGCAGTCCTCCCATGTTGTGAGTGATATCTTGCACCCAGCGGACGAGATTCTTTTCGAGCCTGTACTCTTTTTCGGTGCCTGCCACATAGTGCTCAAGTTTAGCTTCTCGAACGAGCCTGTCGAGCTGGCTATAGGCCTTGCGGTGCCTCGCCTCTGCGTCAACGAATTCGGCCGAGACTAGGACCTCTTCACTCCCGCTCAAGAAACTTTCTGTGATAAGTGCCATCATGAGAGCCAATGAATCAGTGACCGTGACGAGGTTCGCGCGTAGCTTCTTTCGCGCTGATATGGGGAAGACACAAAAGGATATAATAATGACGGCCACCACACCCATCACGACCATCTTCAAGACTTGGAAGGTTTTGGCAAGAGACAAGTCGCCGCTCTGCACAGCACCCTCCTTAGTCAAGATGGTGATTGTTGACAGAGCAGTGAGTGAACAGGCTACGTTCACCAGAGGATCTCCCAGTCGTTGCTTGGTCCACCCGACAAAACCAAGCCCACCGCCACAAAATACTATCAGAACAACCGCATGGCCAAGGACAGGCAATTCCAATGTGTCCTGGAAGAACATCTCGACGAACATACTGGTAATGGTCAAGAAGGTAGAATAGCAGAACGCCAGGAACGCGCAGATCAAGGCCTTGAACATCGCTCCCTGAGATCTGGCAGGGTGGAAGTAGACCGTGACCGTAGCCACCATGTGCTTCCCATCCTGGTGGCCCAGCAAGGCTGAGACCGCGGGGATAAAGGTTGCAAGAGATCCGACCGAATACGCAAGACTGTACTTCAAGACTCCAATGCCGGGTTCCGACCTAATGAACTGGTTTATCTGCGTCCATTTTTCGTGTATATGGCGCGTGAGCACGTCGAGGTACCCCTCATAATGTTGGATTTCGTTTGTAAGGAGCCCGCGCCTTTCCTCATTTTCGTCGAAGACCGGCGTAGAGTTTCGGAGGTTCACGAGGCCTTTCAGGCGCTGGCCTGTTTTTGGGAGAACAAATGTCGCCTGACGAAGCTTCACCGACGATTAGTATCTCTCGAGTCAGAAAATGCGAGCACATACCGTTGGGCGCGAGCGGCGGGAGCTGCTGGGAGTCGCGGACATCTTTCAACCTAGGTTTCACGTACTTCGCGTGGACTCAGGGCGTTGTACAAGCCGCGTGGCACATTTTCAATGACTCGCCCTTTCTCCAGGCTTTATGAAGACGTCAGAGGGTTGTGCGGAGGTGCAGAGATCTATGCAGGTTAATTCGTTGGCAGCGAATTCGAAGGTAAATGCGGCCACTTCCCATTTCTCATTGCCACGCACCTCTTTGTTTTGCTTTTTGCTTTCAAGGTGATTCTACAACTCGGAGGACTTGATATAAATAGATCCGATACGGAGTACTGATTTCGAATCTGTCTGATCAACAAAGAAAAGGTCTCGGTCTTTATAATTCCGTAGCAAAATCCAGCCACAGCTACTTCACATTTATTTCAAGCCTTCCACTTTCCACACCTTCACCGCTGCGTCGGCACCAGCTGAGATGATCTTGGAGCCTCCTGCAACCCATCCGACACCATGGACACCTTCCTTGTGAGCATTTTGCAGCTCAAGCCAGTCGCCTGGCTTAGCCAAGCTCCAAACAAAAATGTTTGTGTCCAGCGATCCGCTCACAACGTGTGAGCCAGCCTCGTTCCAGGCAAGTGATGTGATCCTTGCAGTATGCGCCGTCCAGCGGTCTGTCACCAGGCTGCCATCGGCAACCTTGAAAACCAGGACACGTCCCCGCAAATCACCTACAGCCAAGTGGGAGGCGTCTGGGGAGAAGGCAAGAGCAGAGATTGGGTTGCGAGAGGCATTGATGTCTGCCCGGGGAGAAAGCCGCGAGCTGGAGATGGCGCAGATCTGGACAGATCCATTCTCGCCTCCAACGGCAGCTTGAGGACCGTGTGCGGCTACGGTTGTAGCCACAAAGTCTGTTTTGTATTCTCCGGTCTTCTTGCCATCCTGGAAAATCTCGACGGTTTCAGCTTCGCCAACAAGAACCGTCGAGTCACCAGCTGCAACGCCCTTCGGCTGTCCATTGAGTTTTGACGCGCTGCCAGTGTATGTCTTAGCAGCGACATCGACAGAGCGGAGGGTGTCGTCCCAGCCGACACTATAAATTCTACCGCTTCCCTCTGGTGTAGTTGCAAGCCCGGCGACGTAACCGGGGTGGGCATCTCCTTCAATCTCCTCAGTCTTACCTGAAGCTACATCCCAATTACAGACTCTTCCGTCAAAGCTGCCTGTCCACAAAGTTTCCTTGTTATCCACAGTGGTCTGTGCCAAGGAGGTGATGCTCTTCTGGTGACCCGAGACAACCTGCCGGGGCTCGGGGGTGCCCTCGACCAGGTAGTTCAAGTCTCCGCTGAGAGATAAACTGATGAGCAAGTTATCGCTTCTTCCTGGGGGCCAGACCACACCAACTTGGTGGTCGCGAACAGCCATAGCACCCTCCTCTCCCAAGGTCCAGGTCTGTGTTGCTTTGCCAGCCTCCACATCCCAGATCTTGACGGTCCGGTCCGCACTTGCAGTCACGAACTTTCGCGAGTCCTTGGCCCAGGACACACCAAAGATACTGCCTTTGTGTTCTCCTTCGCCAATCTGACCCTTGGTCTCACCAGTCTTGCCGTCGTAGAGCCAGATCTTCCGGTCTGCGCCAACACTGACCAAGTGCGAACCATCCGGGCTAAAGCCAACTCCGTAAATGTAGTTTGAGTGCTTGTCGGCAATTCCGTTGTTGAACTTGAACGGCGCTCCGTGGTAGAAGACCGTCTTCCTGTCGTCACCAGCAGTGGCGGCACGCAGAGGCCGCTGCTGCCTAATTGACACCGTGTTGAGTTGTTGCGTATGGCCGTGAATCTCTCCAACGGTATTTCCACTATCCCAGGTAATACAGTGTCCATATCGCTGCTTGCCATCGCCGACGGCGATAATGCGCTGGGAGTCACCGTCCCAGGCCAAATCGTTGATTCGACCATTAACAATGCTGTATTCACCCTTGGTGATTCCTTCGCCGACACAATCCCACACTCTCACGATTCCAGCAGCGTCACCGCTTGCAACGTAGAATCCGGAAGGGGCGAAGCGTGCGACAGTTGTGGGCGCCTTGTGTTCAGTGTATTGTCTAGCGACTGCGGGGTCGTCGATTGAACGCAGGAAGATGGATTTGTTGGACTATAATTGCTTGTGTCAGAACAAGGCAATGTTATTGTAGAGATTCTTGCAATAACATACTGCATAGGCCAATCGCTCGCCTTTGGCATCAGAAGAAAGCTGGGTGGGCTGGCCGCGGGTGGTGGAGGGGCTTGCAGCCCAAATGGACTCTTTGGATATGTCAGGCTAATAGAATACAATATGAGGACGTCGGGTGCTCACCATTCGTAAGTGACATTGCTAAGGTCTGCACACTCAAGCAGAAGAGTTGGGGGAGGAGGGAAGTCCACTAGTCCACTGTTTATCGACTGACGTACAGGGGCCACAATAGCGGGGAACACAGCCACGTCTTGTCTACTACGTAAAACAAGCATTGAGAGTATGCAGGAAGAGGAATATTAGACACTGCAGTGTCAAAACACATATATAATATACCTGGTAGCTAAAATATTTCCGCACAAAGGAAGTTGAAAGTCATAGCTCCCAATAAAATCAATGCATAGCGCTAAGAGTAATAATACACGAAGTCGTGCCCCTTCCACCAGGCACCGGCCTGTACTTGTACAAGGAAATCTCCCAAAATCTGTTTAAGATCCCAAAAACAATGACTCCAAAGTAGTATGTTCAGCTTAGAAACCCCCAGGACCCTCCATACGTGCCCGCATTTCGGATGCGAGAATTTCGGGGTGTCGGTGAACACTAGGCATAAGACCCATGCCGATGGCTCTCCGGAGTGCTCTAGCAATTTTGCGTTGGTTGACAGGTCGAAGACCGGTGACGGATCGGGGTTTGATACGGCCCATGCTGGTCATATATTCGGACATGACGGAGAAGTTCTGTAACAACAAAGAGCGAACAGTTAGTGGCTGTCCATCACGGTATATACTCCATACAAACAACGGCTCCATCGGCTTGAGGAATCCGTACCTTGTACAAATCCATAGGATTCAGGTTCAATGCATCGAAAGCATCTGTCTGCGGGTTCTGGCGCTTTCCCCATTTCTTCATCTCAGCCGGGCTAAGGTCGTGAGGGGAGTAGATATCTCCAGCTTTGAAGTCACGGGTCTGGTATTTCTCAAGGGCTCGGCTTTCGCCTTGCGCCTTCTGGTCCTCGAGGAACTTGAGGCGACTCGGTAAACGGCGTCTTTGGACCACTTGGGAGGCTATCGCAACATGTTAGTCGCTAATTACACTCAAATGAATGTATTCCCATATCATATATCGGGACAAATCAATCATCTAGGTGTCTTGGGTCCATCACATACTCTGTGAGCTTGTGCCGCGCTGGGAAGTGAAAGCGCTCATGGCAGCGGTTGAGCTCCAGCGACAGAGCGACAGGCCAACATTGGCCGTGGTCACGGCATTGCGCAGCAATGACGGCGAGGAAAAGAGGTTCAAAGACATCTTGACCTTTCAATTCCTGATTAGTTGTAGATGTTGAAGACGGTGATAGGGAGACCGGGCAACGCGGAGATGAGATCTTTTTTCGCCAAGACTTCTTCCGCCTCCAGATCTCTCCGCGTCGCGAACCCCCATTTTTCACGATTCCATGCAGATTGCAAGTCAACCTGGGACTCCACGCTTTTATCCAATTCCTCTTTTCTCACCTGAGCTTATAAGCTCAGCCTATATTATTCATAATGCAGTCCCATCTCACTAGACGGGTCTTCCGGGCAATCATCAACAATGAACCACTTCGGTTCTCCCAATGCCACCGAAATCGCCTATTGCACACAATCACGCCTGTCCGAGTGCGACCTGCGATGCCCAGCCTCCCTTATACATCGCGACGCAACCTCTTTGTCTTCAGCTCTGACCCCGAACAGTCACAATCTACTTTGCCCTCTGAGAAGGGCCTGAAACCAATGGCTGACTTGATGAGGGCACTCAAAGATAGAAGCAGAACTCCTCCGAGTGATATTCTCGCAAAGGCATTCCAAACCTTTTTCACAATGCGGCTTGAAACACCAATGCTCATCAGTCATTTCCAAGCCCGCGCGCTGATTGTCACCTTCAAACATCTAAGGGCCCAGCAGGCCGAAATGGAGGAAGAAGACTGGCAGAATGTTTTTTCGACTGAGAATCTTGAAAAGGTGTTGGACGTACTCTCCGAGTGTGATTGTGCTCCACAGGCTCGCGAGGTTGTCATGAACCTTGCCCGATACGCATATCAAGAATTAAACCTTGATCATGGATTCGGTCCGGGGAAGATCAGCCGGCCGGCCCTTGCTCTTTATATCAATATCTTGGCTATGAATGGAAATCCCGAGGATGCTAGACATACGTTATTGAAGTTTTGGGGTCAAATGAGCAAGGCTGTGCCGTCGCCCTGGCTCACAATTTTGAAAGGATTTGCCATGAAAGACGATCTGCGACAGGTGCGGAAGATTGTTGATGAGTGGGGAAACCATGGCAACAAGTTTGACCAAGCCACCCATGGAGAGATAGTTAGATTCCTCGTCGACCACGGTCAGTGGAAAGCGGCCCAAACTGTGTACGACTCTCCAATCGCAGGTGGCTCAGAACCCTCTATGGCTGCGAAGGAGGCTCTCATTAAATATTATCTCTTGAATCTGCGTGCAGAGTCGGCGGAGGAGATCTTCAAGTCTCTTCCTAGTGAGCCCAACGAAGACACCGCTGGCATCATTTTGCTCTGGGAAGCAGCAAAGGGGAGCAATGCTTCTACTCTTGCGCAAAGGGTCCATTCGTGGACTGCAAAGAATTCTCAGCTCAAGGGCGCCATCGGCATTGACATTGTTAATAACCTTATCCAGTATGCAAACGCGGCGCAGAACCCGCAGTTGGCTTCGGATTTCATGGCGCTCGCAAGCCAGTGGGGTCTTGTCCCGGATAGCCAAACTCACGTCTTAGAATTAGAGTCCCGCGTTCAGGCCGGCGATGTCGGCGAGACTTTGAAGATCCTCGAAGAAAAAGTTGACCCGACTTACCTCACGAGTCACAACCTGCCTATTGCAAACAAGCTCATCGCGATGCTCTGTCGATCCGAGGAAAAGGACGCCCTGTTCGACCAAATCTCCTCCCTCTTAGACCCTCTTTTCCAAGAGAATGTGCATCTAGAACCTGTGACCATTGCTGCATTGACACACATGCTCCTTTACCGCCACGACCTCGATGCTGTTTCAGAGTTGCTACGACCACGACTAGGTAGCTACAGCGACGAACAGAAGATGCCGATACGTGACGCTCTCGCGGAGTACATCACGGACAAAAGCCTGTCTGATACAGACGTGTGGAATGCATATGAGCTTCTGAAGATCGCATTCCCGGAAACGTGGGTCCCAGTTCGCACCAAAATCATGACCTCCTTCTTCAACCGGAAGCGCAGTGATCTGGCCGTCTTGGTATTTGGACACATGCGCCAAGCCGACGAACCCGGTCGACGCCCTAGGCCAGACACTTACGCCCGCTGTTTCCAAGGCCTGGCTCGCACGGCAGATGCAACCAATCTGGAGCTTGTGCACAATATGCTGAAGCTGGATCTTGAAGTGGATCTCAACACGAGAATCCTAAATGGTATGATGATGGCGTATGCGGCGTGCGAGATGCCAGAAAAGAGCATGGAAATTTTCCGACAAATTCTGAAGTCGGAGGAAGGCCCTTGTCACAAGACTATTACGATTTTCTTCAAGGTCTGCCAGAAGCATCACAACGGTGTCCAGGAGGCCATCAAGATGATGACTAAGGTGAAGAAGCTGGAGATCACTGCGAATCGCCCGCTCTATTCGGCATATATGGAGGCCTTGGCAGCGCAATGCGAGTTTGATCTGGCCGTTGAGGCTATCGACAACATGGAAGCCGAGGTCGGCATCCCTCCTACAAGCAATACGTGAGTACATTCCTCTGTTCTCTGTGTTATAATCGCTAATATAGATCTTAGCATCGGGCTGTTCTACAACGCTATCCCGTACCAATACTGGAAAGATGAGGTGGAGAAATGGGCCAGTCAGAAGTATCCCGAGCATTGGGAACATCTGATGACGATAAACCGCACTGACCAGGAGCAAGGGTTGGAGTTTGACGGCATCTCAAATGAGGTGTCGGTGTAATAATTTTTTTGTATCAAAGTAGCAAGCCAATGTATCATAATGCCCATGAAGGGCGCACCGAGAAATATTTCCTGTCTGAAAATTCCTTCTCCTCTCGATAGTTTCTGCAGGCAATGGAGCATGCTCGCGGATATAGATACACCTTTTAGGGGGTAAAGCGGCATGCTGGACGAAAGAAAAGTGAGCAAAAAAGAGAGATAATTAGGATAAGTGTAATAAAAGTAGGCTAATATATCTTCGGACATACGCCATATTAATGGGAATTAACTGGGATTTTTAACAAAATATGTGTCAGGATATGTATGACCTTCCAAGGTTGATTTGCAAAGTTGCTTCTATATAAATTGGCCCCTCTCTCTCTCTCTTTCCTACATAGTTACTCCTTACCATGCACCCTTCATTATCTGTTCGTCTGTGCCGGTCTCACGCCCGAGTACCTATGTGACGTGTATTATGCCAAATCCAATAAAGGCAAAATTAACCAGGCAGAAAATTCAATTGAGCATATATGTTTACTGTGCCACGATACTTCTTTGCGGGGCGGCCCTGATTAGCGCCTTGCTCCAATCATCACTGAATGCTTTGCTTACAGGAACTGGGGGCCACAACTCAGCCCCATGAAAACAATTCTCGATGGAGATATTTAGTATTAGAATTCTTCGATGTTAGGTTCTTTGATTCTGCCCCAACTCCAGCTCGATCAGGTTGATAGACCTTATTGAATACACCTTTTCACCAAGTACGGCTGGCGCGGTTTGATCCCAGTCTCTCCGAGTTCATTGAGGCGATTATTCGGCAATGGCAGGGCCTCTTCCACGCACGCCTGTTGAATTGCCTCGTTCAAACACAAATATCGACTTGGAAGATATGTCTACTCAAAAGAAAACCGTGCATGATGGCAAAACACGGCTCTTCCATCCAAGGAACCTCCATATGGCCATACGAATAGCAGGAAGTGCTAGAGCTATTGTGAGCTTACCCCTTTCAAGCAGCTGCTCCAGAATGATAACAATGAAAGCGCAAAGTTCCGGCGCGATTCGAATTTGGATATGATATTTGACATGATCTCCGATGAGTTCCTGAAGAAAAACTACAGGAAAATCGCCCGACGGTCCAACCTAGGCCTAGTTGAACAGACTTTTAGGTATAAGGGGACAAATGCAGACGAACTCATCTTTGAGAGAGGAGATACCTGGTCTGCGTGCTTTGAGCGATTACGCTCTTCTGCCGGGAAGAATGAGAATGAGAGGGAAATATGCCTCGTTACCTCCGACACCTCGCATCTCGGCGATGCGTTTTCCTTTATTCACAAGATTTTCCTTATCGGCCATCGTTTTCAACAAGCTTGTTCCGTGCCGAGTAGAATGATCATCCAAATTCTCCAAACCAAATGGAGATTAAGTGATGAAACAATGACTAAAATCACGGAAAGCCTGTGTGCAAAGGAGCTTTCTCTCCCAGCATGGCAACCGAAGTTACCATCTCATCGTACAGTACCTGGCCCATGAAAGACACTCATATCCGTACTAACTAGGCAAAATAGGCAATAAAGCACAATTAGAAGGTCACGTTCAGCTGCCATTGAAGTTTTCGTTCAAATGGATTAATGCTCCATACTACGCGACGGACCTTTCAGTTTATGTGTTTCGGCCATACGGAAAATATCCTCAAGTGAAGACTTTGGATATTATTTTAACGTCAATGCAATACGAGCAGATTCGGCGGGCGATTGTAGTCGTGAACAACCACAACACTCTGGCAGAGTTGGGCCACTTTCTCCCCGCTCAAGTCTTTCAGCATGACGTTTCGGGCCTTCCATATATCATGCAGGTTTTCCAAGCCGTCTGTACTAAGGTGACGGATGAGCTCGTTACTTTCCTGACAAAGACATGCGACGATATCAATTATATGGTGAGCTTACCATCTGCGACAATCCTGTGCTTAGGACTAACTTGCTCAGGTCTACGAAGGACGGCTTCGTCCCTCTGGAAGCAAAATGCAATATCTTCGGCACCTAGAAGACTGCCAACATGCTGCCAAGGAGTGCTGTCGACAAAACAGATCTACTCTGCAGATGCTGCTCGACCAAGTTAACGTGATTCAAGGGCCTCGCAGTCATTACGAGACAAACCTGATCAATGAGCTTGAAATGGTAGTGACTGATCTAAATTATTTCCACGATGAAATTGAGTCCTCGCTGCGAAGAATATCAGGCGTCTGTCGAGACATTCGTGAGCAATTAGATATTGTCCAAATTCGTCGAACAAGCATCTTGGGGATTCTCGCCGGACTATATTTGCCGCTTGCATTTGTGACTGTGAGTCCTTGATGCAGCTTCCTTGAATCTATCACTCTAATCCGTTCAATTAGAGCTTTCTAGGTATGAATCTCAACCAATTCACCCAACCTCAACCGTCCTGGCGCAATGCCACCCATATCGATGTAACCAATCCGGGAAACTTCACCATCTCGCAATCCAAGATCGTGGACTCCGGAGCAAACCAAGCATGGTCTTTGCAGAACTTCTTCGAGATTGCGATACCGCTGGTGGTTGGCACAATCCTTGCACCCCTTGTCATTGGAAGCGTGATTCGAGCATTCCTGCGAGCCCTTAGACGTGGAAGAACTTGGTGGCGTCTCATATTTACTCTTTTTGTTATTTGGTTAGACCCCAACCTTGAAGGGCTTCAGTGCCAAGATAGCTAACGGCTATTATCACAGTTATTCCACCTTTTCAGGCATAGCTACACGCTACTTTACGATGGGCTTGGTGATGTTTGCACCATTCTCCCTTTTTGTCGGGCTCAATATGATCATGCTTGCCCGACGTAAGAGAATAGATTGGCTTGGTCTCATATTCTGGTTCGTGAGCACGTGCTGTTTTGAAATGGCTTTATATTATCTAGTGGATGATGCTGCTTTAGGGATCACGGGGGCATTTTACGGCATTTCCTTTTTTTTTGTCTGGTGGCTGAGGCCGAATTTCTATTATAGATGGGATCAAGGAAGAAGGCCGAAAGCGAAGGAAAGTTGATAAACTAGCATCCGGCGTTTGTTTCCCTGTTCTATGCAGCCCCTTTGTTTATCGGCACTGGATATAGGGACTCAAATAAGAAAATATGAATTCGGCCCAGGCTATTGTAAAACCAGATTTTGGCTATAGAGAGCATTTGAACGACCAACGGAAAACGGAAAGAGAAGAAAACCAGAAAGAACATCCTATTCCCTCACCGCAACCCTATCAATAGTTTGAACGCGGCTGTCCTGCCTATCAACTATCCCTCAGTAAACCGAGAAAACACATCCGCAGTCGCAGTGGCATATTCTCCCTCAATGGTACCCCGAATGACCTCATTGCGCACTACAGGCCGACAAGGATAATCTTTGGCACAATAAAGGAAGCCGTTATGGTACCCAGTCACCGGATCACTATTCATGGAGCCCTCTCCCGGCTGGAAATCAAACGCCCACAGCAATTTGGCAATGGCCAGGAACATGTTGCGCTCGGCCAGGTGGATGCCAGGACAGATCCGGCGCCCAACGCCGTACCCGTAGTGGTCGCGACGCTCCCATGTCCCCGGGACATAATCGGGAGCCAATTGAGGATGATTAGCAAAGCGCTCGGGGATGAAAGCAGCTGGGTCATCGGGTTGGGATGGATCCATGTGCATCCCCCAGGTGTTGATCATCACTGTCGTATCTTTAGGAAGAAGTCTTCCATCGACCCAGTCGTCTGTAAGAATTGGTATGGTTAAAAGAGGCTCATAACTTGGAAGAAAGGACGGCAAATAACAGAAATGGAAAGAAAGAAGAAACAGAAGCCTTACCCTCTCCTAGTGCATGGGGAAAACAGAGTGGAAGTATAGGCCTCCACCGGTGACCTTCCTTGACGATCATGTTGATATAAGGAAGTCTCTCAAAGTCATCCCAAACAGGCGACCGGTTGTGGCCGACCACGGCATCAATCTCAGCATGTGCCTTTCGCTGCACATCGGGGTTTTGGATCAACGCTTGCACAATAGCCAAAGTGAGACTAGAGGTAGTGTCCGAACCGCCTTCCATAAGAACACCGCCGATAAAGGCTAGCTGGTGCCATGGGAGATTATGTTTCTCCTGGCTATCCAGGACCTTGTCCATGAAGGTGCCCTTATTGTGGCCACTTTCCCGCCGCTTAATGACCTTGTTTAGGATGCCGACGTAGAGAGTCTCCATCTGTACGCCGATGGCCTTCGCCCGGGTGATGTAGTTGTTGAATAGCCACTGTGGCAACAGTTTCAGCCAGGGGAACATGTCTACTGGTGGTGTTGCACCGGTCTCCATCATTTCTGACCATTCCTCCATGAGTTTGTAAAGCCGTCGCATGTTGGATCCCTCACGGTTGGCTGTGCGGATTCCAAATACTGTGATAGGGCTTTAGGGTTTTGCAGCAGCGAGTCCATTATGGAAGACTTACCGATCGAGTTGGTGATACTGTTACTGTAGCGTTTGGGATGGGCCATATGGTGCTCCGGGTCGACCATATAGTCCCGTACCAGCTGTATGGCTTCGGCGTTGACGATCTCGGTGTGGTGGTTTTCCACCATCGTTTCCATCAGGTGTTGGTGAACCAGTCTTCGGAAGGTGCGCCACTGGTCGCCATAATGCATGACCAATAGATGATTTCCCTTGGTGATGAGATCGTGCGAGACAAAGGAATGGGGCCGATGGCTGTAGATGCCACTCTTGCGATCGAGGACTTCTTTCACCAGTCGGCGATCGGTGATAACGGCCATGTTGCCATTTCCGATCTTAAGCATATACAGCCCGCCATACTGGGCGGCCCATTCGGTGAACCTGAAGTCCGTAAGACATTGGCGGTGAGAACTTTTTGCGTGTTTCAAAGGACAATGGGGAGGTTATCGAACATACTTGATATGGGTGTACTTCTTGGTGATCTGGTGAATGTTCCCAATGAAGGGTAGGGTAGGTGGACCTACACCAGATGAGAAACCACACTCTCGGTCAACTTGGAGACGATAACTCACCATTAGGCATGGTACTGAGCCGATGGCCATATGTGAAGGCATATCGTACGAGCACGATAGCCGGCAACAAACCCAGGAGTAGCAGCAATAACGGTTCCATAGTTGATAGGATTTATTGATACTGAAACAGTTCCACAGGGCTTTATTTCTTCAGCATCGAGATGATAGTGGGGTATGCTGACTTATAGATCGACAGATGCCCAGGTGAGGGGGTGATGCAGGTGCATCATATATGGGGTTGGTTGCAACCAATAAAGAAATCCCAATTACCCAAAGCAGTCTGCTGGCTAAGATTCCCCTTGGAGAAACACCATCTTCCTGCGGTGATCCTGTGGAGTTGAGCGTCGGTTCTGGAGTCAGCTGACCATAAAAGCAAAATGATATGATATCCCAAATAGGGCTTCTAATCGTTCACAAGACAACTTGATCGGGGCCTTCTATCTGGGTGAATCTCATGGTAATCTGATAGGGAACAATGATGTCCGATACAGAACTATGTAAGAAGAGGGAAACAGCGATATGGATGATCTGTTTGCTTGGTGGGACATGAGGTTGTTAAGAGAAGCTATTGTTTCCTAAGTGAGGCCAACAAAGTCCCAAATACTACATTCACAGTCCAACGATAGGGTCGCACGTTGCAAGTTAGCCCTTTACTATCACCCATGAGTATCCATATCGTGCTGTATAAATAAACATTAGATCATTCGCAACATTGTCTCATCGGGGTTGACTCCGAGCCTCTCGCAACAGCTTCTCGTGTTCAGCCAGCACATTGAAGCTCACAACCTCGCATTATCGGGGATTTCCTTCAGTCGTGGAAACAACTCTAATGGTGCCCCACTATATACCTGTCGCTTAGTCTCCTCCGGCAGCTCATACGTCTCCAGAAAGTCCGTGAAGCGTTGGATCGCGTTGTGCGGGGCATTGGGAAAATCACTGCCGAAGAGCACATGGCTTGGCGCAGCCAACTCGAACAGCGCCTTCAACGTGATAGGGTTTGAGGAGATCGCTGTGTCGAAATAAAAGGTCCGGGCAGCCTTCTTCAGTTGATAGACCGAGCGTGCGTGGCATAAAAGGCAGCATGGTAGCCGCCCGATGGATGAGATAGAGTATCGACCGGATGGGTCGGATGGATGAAGACTACGGCACCGCGGCGGCTTAGACCAGCTCAGATAGGTCGAAAGGCTGCATGTCCCAGGTAATTGGGGCCATCGCCGTAGCGAGTGAACAGCGTGACCCCGTCAGCACGGAGAGTGGTGCAGAAGTAGTCGATTTCCTTCAGAACGGCCTCTGTATCGAACAAGGAGGGCACCGATGCGAAGAAGCCATACTGATGCGGCTGAGCGTCCCGGATGGCGGCGGCAGATTCATTGCAGCTGCGCGCCAAAGCGGCGGCTTTAGCGGCATCACGCTCGATGCCTGGCCCCGCTGCAGTGACGGAGAGAATAGTAGTTGTCACCTTCGTTCGTCGAGTCATGTCCTGGTCCAGCTCCAACGTCCACGTTGGAGTGTACCAGCCAGAGGGATCGCCTCTTGCATGATCAAGGGCTATCTGAGGTTAGCCAACGGAGTTTCCACTCCAACACGAGTGGGACTAACCTTGGCGCATGGCCGGAGGGTAAAAATGATGATGCACATTGACTTTCGCTATGATGGTCGTTTGGGAAGCACTTGTAGTACTGATACTTTTTTTCAAATCGGCACGTGGGATGGGACTTCATTTCTCAAATACAGACCTCTGGCAAAATTTCCATTTCCGACTGTCTGACTGCCAGCCTTCCCACCTTGTATACGGCGGCCACAATTGCCTGATTAGATACCTACAGGACCTCCGAAAGTGACTTGACGGTGTCCAGTGAGGCTTGAAGGGATTGCGGAGCACCCCCGAAGAGCGAGCGAGCGAGAGGAGTTCCACGACATAGAGGATGTCGCAGGACTGCGGGGTATGCTTGCGAAATCTGCACGCATATGTCCGCAGGTGTGCGCTTTATTGTAAGGGGAACTATTTCGGTCAAATACTACATGCCGAGTAGTGACGAGAACAGGAACTAGGATACTATGTTCGATTTTGATGTGTTTTCTAATAACGCCTTGAAAACCGCGCAAGGCTCGCCAGTGTAGATGTATAGCAAGGTCCACATAGAAGTCTAATAGCTCATGGTGTATAGTTCGCAAATGCATGGCCGAGAGAGCGAGAAGTAGGTTCATCAAGTAAGATGTTTACAAGGAAAAGGTAAGGTAGACATCGACGAGCGGATTCATTTGTTCTGTAATCATGAGCCATTCGCTCATGTTCTTTTCGACATGATGAAGCAAGCCCAAGTGTCTGAAGCTGAAGAGCTCATCTGCCTCGTAGATATAAAGGCGTCCCGTCAGTCCCTTGGGCGTTCCCCATGCTGTCGCAAAAGGTCTGTATGTTGCATCTGATGCCTCTGCCAGCGAAAAAAGCAAAACCAACCCCAGAAAAGGAAAATGGGTAACGATCCATCAAGATGATCACATCGATGGGAAACTCATCCCGCAAGGATCAAGTATCGTTCTCAATGTCTGCGGCATGCATCACGACAGTGAGCGATGGCAAGAGCCCGAGCATTTCCAGCCCGAACGCTTCGCCGACTTCCCAGCCTTAGCCTCGACCTACGCCGCCTCCGAACGGCGAGATCATCTTGGTTACGGTGCGGGCCGGCGGATCTGCCCATCCATCCACTTGGCTGAACGCAACTTGATTATCGGCGTTGCCAAGTTGCTCTGGGCCTTTGAATTTGTTGAACCACCCGGTGGCGACAGTGACATTTCAGCCCACTCTGGCGCTAGTAAAGGGTTTCTTCATTGTCCGAAGGGCTATGGCTGCGCCATCCGTCTCCGTGCACCGGAAAATCGGGAGACCATTATGCGGGAATTTGCCGAGGCGCGAGAGGTTTTTGTCCACTTTGATTAGTTAAATTAGAGGATATGCACTAGAATGTGATTATCACCCCCTACCCCTCTCAAGTTCGTGTTTGTTTGCGACCGTTCTAGTGTGAAGGCATCTATGCTCCTATGTATGTCAGCTCGGCATCAAACCTTATTTTTGTGCCGATCATCGGTGCAATCAATGCACAATATTTCGGTGTACATTCAATTTAATTGTAGCCCCCGATTGGTGTGATATCCTTTTATCTGACATCTGTCTTACTTCCCGTAGTTCAATCGATTGACTACTTTGCTTCTAATTACACAGGATATTATTAGAGGGCCGAGGAAGCCGTAAGGACTTGTGCAGATTAGTATTACCGTTTGGCTACGATGTCCCCCGAATAGGCAATCGGTACCCTTGCCCAAAAATAGGATTCGGATCCCTGTACGTACATGATGCACCTCGTATTACAGCAAGACGGAGCATTGGCAAGTCCCGTTTCTGCAGACGCATGTCACCCAGCGGAGCAGCGGAACAACAGACTCACTCCGATTCCGCTGATTGGAACCATTATTTGAGATAAGGTGATGGCCCTAGCATGCCTTTGAGCTTTGGAGTTCATGGAGTTTGGATAAGATGTGCATCATCGTGAAGAACACGCGAGACGGTAGCATTGTAGGGTTTAATTTAATTTAGTTTTGTATGGGCCTACCTGGATGCATCTTCTGTTGTATTATATTTCTTCACGTCTATGCACGAACGATTTCAATTTTGTCTGCTTCGATCTGCAATGTCTGGGATGATATATCGTCTGTAGTACTTGTGTATTGTCTACTATAGATGTCCCCGGTATATATCCTACCAATATAGGGCTAAACTTTTTCATTAGTACTATGGGCAATCTAAGTCTATCCACTCTGGTATAGCAGGATGGGAATCGCAAGATTACAACGGTCTAAAGGTTTAAAGATTACCAAGGCAATATTATCTATCTGACTTGGACCAATAGCACCATCTCACCTTAAGATTCAAACAATGAGAACGGAAAGTGGCGAATGCGTCCTTGGCATAGCAGATAATAGACGAGACACGTGGGATTGCATGTAGGTAGCATTTAGTTAGGTCTTTTGTTATTTCTTATTCCTTTCTTACTTTCCATCCAAGTCTCGTGCTCTGCAGGGAAGCCGATCATCCAAGACCCCTGCATTGTACTTTTGCCCTCAGGCCAATATATGCAACCTCAGGCACCAAACGCCAACGCCAACTCCAACTCGAAACTTATTTTGCCTTTGCGCGACCCTGACCCCCCCTCACCCCTCCGATCTAGTCAGGGTAGTCTAGAGGGAAATTCTTTTTTTAAGACTCCGACCTCCATTTGGAGTCGCATGAACCTGGTCTGAATGAATATCTGAATTGTTCTGTCCACTCCACCGCTCCGCCATGTACTCCACTTTCTCCGCCAACTTCAATACCACGATCGACGCCTCCCGTGACAGATCGGCCACACCTATCACAGCTCCACGACCCAAGCGCAGCCAGGTCGCTCGGGCGTGTGACTGGTGTCGGCTCAATCGCGTTAGATGCGATGACAAGCAACCATGTCAGAACTGCCTGAACCGAGGAGGTACTTGCAGCAACACAAAGCCACGGGAGGCCACTTCGCTCCCGGCTGCAAACCGGTAGGAAACCAATATTCACTTTTCTCAGAGTCACAGTGATGGATATAAATGGCCCACTGATCCACATCGACAGAGAGATGCAACGGTTACGGAATAAAATTAATGACCTTCAGGATCAAATCGCGAAACTCAAAGAGGGACCGGAAATCCAAACACACACGGGTTTGCCGACGCCCCCACTGTCGGATGCTGCCAACACCTCGTTAGACTTTGCGGAGCTCACAAATACCACGGAAGGATGGCAAGGAGTTCAGCAGGTGGGGCAGATTTACTACGGGCCTTTGTCGTCCTCATATTTTGTATCCCGAATCAGTCGCCATCTCTCCCAAGCACTTGACCAGCCATTGGAAGATGCGAAGTTGGAGGCATGCATGGAACGATTTCATTATATTGCGCCGACTCATCAACCCTCTCGATGGGATGCAAACCCGGCCAGCCAGACGGATCAACATCCGGACGAAAAAGAGCAGGTCGAGGATCTGACCCGATTACAAGAGGAACACTTTCTGGCGCTGTTCTGGGAGTCCTTTCATTGTGTCCATCCTGTCCTCGATGAACGCGAGTTTCAGCAATATTATGACTCATTATGGTCCGGCTCGGCCGATAATATGTCAACCAGGAAACCATCCGCCTTAGTCGATGTGCTATTGGCAATCTGTATGCAGTACGGGAGTACGTTCTTCGTCAGTGCGGAGAACCAGCAGGGAGACTCGGAGTCTGGGTGGCAAGCCAAAAACGCAAATCTAGTCAGTCGAATATACTACCAGAGGGCCCAGAGACTTCTGCAGAGTGAGCTCGAAAGTCCAACCATCATTGCCGTGCAGAGTCACGTCCTTTCGATTGTCTACCTGTACAACTCTTCCCTGCTGAGTACTGCGCATATCAATCTAGGTGCCACGCTGCGAATCGCCCACGCGCTGCGGCTGCATATGCGCCCGCTGGACGGGACACCTCCCGAGCAGCAGGAGCTACAGCGTCGCATTTGGTGGACACTCTATCGGCTCGACAACCAGATCTCGATGACCCTGGGTCGGCCGCCACTCATTCAGCTGTCCCATGTCAGCTGTGGGCTGCCCGGAGATGGTCGTGAGCACGCCCAGCTATCTGGCACAGTCCTCATCTCCGATCACGAGGACATCAGCTGGCTCAGCTTACACGTGCAGTGCATTAAGCTCGTATTTCTCGTCCAGGGCGTGCAGACAGCATTACAGCGGAAATGTTCCCAGTTGCTGAATGGGGAGAAAGCCAAGGATCTATATGAGGACCCGCGCGTCCTTGAGACCTTGGCTGAGTTTATCCGACAGGAGATGACGGCCATCCATAGTTGGGTTCAAAATGTGCCGCGGTCCCTATGTAATTCTCGTAAGGGGACGGGGGCCCCCTTCTCCACCAATCGGGACGCGCTGAACCTGTGTCCGTATAGTCCGCTTTGGCTGCAGCGCCAACGCGTCCTGCTGGAGCTCCACTACCACCATCTTATGATCTCGATACTGCGTCCCTTCATCCGATTTCCTCCCGTGAGGTCTTCCACGACCCCACGGACCGACTTTTACAATATCTCCTGTTTGAACCACGCCATGACGATCACCAGTATCCTAAACCAAGTTCTCTCCGAGACGGATCTCCTGCGCGGCTGGTCCTGCATCTTCCACTTTCAGTGGGATGCCATCCTGTGTACCCTAGGCTTTGTTCTCTCCAATTCAGTTTGTCCCCCGACCCCTTCTGCCCGCAAGTCGCTGCAGACGGCGATTAGCACACTAGAGCTCGTGAGTGATCACATTTTGGCAGCCAAAAATGCGGCGCAGGTCGTCCGCGAAGTCTGTTGTCAGGCAGACCGACTCATTAACAACGTCCAACAAGCTCTGACCGGGCGACCAGCGCCGCGTGCCAGCCAGTCCTTGTCCACGAAAGTCCAGAATCAAAGGCCGTCGAACCAGACCCCGTTCGTCGCGCCCGGGCAACCTCAAGTCCGGTCCAACTCCCTCAAGCGAGCGCTGCCACCGACTACCCTGGAGGAGTCCCATCAGCTAATGCCCAACTTTGAGGAGCGTATGCAATTAATGGATATGATACCTATTGGGTCATTGCCCGAACTATCCCCGACTTTGGGAACAACGGATTCTCTGTCGATGCCGGCTACGTCTGCGGACATGGTCATTGGCACTGAAGCCCAGTGGCTGCATGCCAGTACGATGATCATGGATTCTTGGACCACAAACTCGTGATTAGCCGTGTGTTTCTTTGTTTTTATATTTTGCCCGTCTTAGGGTGCCTTAATACATAGCCCCTAACCAAGCAGCGGGCCCTGCTAGGTGGAGAGAAGTACAAAGGATATGAACTGGGTTTATAACTGATTTATAATACATATGGACGTCTCACTCAATTACTTGCATATTTTTACCTCTGCTTTTTATCTTGGCGATATGCATACTACTTACTGTTTCTCGGGGGAGACATAGTAAACTCTTAACGGCTGTTGTCTATAAACCGCGTGCGTCTCACTTCGGCGGTCCAGGCGGCTGTTAAGGACGGATATCGCCTCTTCCTTGAAGTCTCGACTCATCCGTGGTGTCTCACTCCATCAATGAGACGCTTGTGGACACAGACATGGAGGACTTCGCGGTAATCCCGACTCTCCTTCGTCACAAGCCGACTAAGAAGTATATTTTGCACAGCATTGCCCAACAAGCCGAAATCCCCAGTATATCCCTACCTACCTAGGTATGTACCTAGAAGAGATATCAAATAGCTGCTATTGCTGGTATTGTCATTTGGGGACTGTGGAACATACATGTGCGTTGGGCACTAAACCAGTTTCTATGCATCTCTCTTTTGTTTTGGTTTAGATTCTATCCTTGGCTGCCCTTGATATATAGAATTCTCATCAGCGGTAGCAATATCGTAGCAGATCCTGTGAGTTCCGCTAGAAATGCTCTCCACAGGCAAGTAAAAAGTCACCAAAATCAAGCTGGCGGGCTCCGGTAGAATTTAAAGGCTCGCAAGGACCAAGATCCCATTCCTGTTTCAACAGATTCAACCAAGTCTTAAACTCCATCTCCTCGCCGTCGACCAACACGTTACCCCCATTGACCTTCTCCAGCCGGCGTGGAATGGAGATAAAGTACTTAGCATGCTGGGAATTGCACCTCTTGGGCATTGCGCCCTCCACCAGTTGTACGCAATCTGGACATAACTCCTCCAAACATATGGGGCAAATTGAGAACCCATCCGGGATGGGTGCCTTTCGTCGGCATGGGCCACCACATGTATACCAGGGGTCGTTACTGTCCTGTTCCGACCTATGCGCAATTGCAACAGCATTCTTGAAATCTCCCGCCCTCATAAGAATGGTGCGCAAGTCAGAGATTTCCCAGTCTGTGGGATGGCCGTCGTCCAGGGCTCGAACGCTTTGTTGCAGGGAGGGTCGGAAGAGAGCACGCGCCCGCTCATCCTGCCCTCGGAGGCGGCAGTAGACGCCCAGGTAGACACCTGGTAAGCAGGACCAGCTTTCTGATGGATCAGGCGTGTTTTGGTGAACGAGATTCTCAAGTTTGGCCACTGATTCTTCCGCCTCTGGAGTCCCAACTCCAACTTCGACTGCATTAGAGAGCAACGCCTTAGCCAGATTGGAGGAGGCAAGCTGTCTGATAGTCCCAATCAATGTCCCGGAAGAGGAGGAAGAGTATGTATTAATGATCTTCTCCCAGCACCTGATTGCCTTTGAGTGGTCAAAAATCGACTCATCATAGATTCGAGCGATGGCCATATCCACCTCTGCGGCGATCAAGGTCCTCGAGTCTGCTCGAGCCACCTTGGCCGCCGTTTGCAAGCTATCCAGCACAAAGTCTAGATCACCAGTAGCCAATGCAGCATCGGCAGCAAGCCTTGACTTGCTGTCCACCCCAAATACGCTGTATAGTAAGAAACGAGTTAATTCCGAGAAATCCCCTTTAGGGCCCGCTTTGTCGGCTAGCTTCTTCAGCACGTCCATGGTTACTTCGTAAGAGTGGTTGTCGTTATGGTATTGCAGAACGACCTCAAGACAATTCCAGCAAGAGGGTGCGTATTGATATGCCTCTTGAGTCACCTCGAATCGTTTCTCTCGATCTTCCTGTTCTTCATAAATCCAACCCATACGCTCCAGACATTCATGAAGATGGCCTTTCAGTGTCCCGTCCTCTGGTGACACCGCAATCACGGTCAACAAACTTAGTCGAGCCCGTTGCCAGAGCTCAATGCATTTCTGCCAATCCTCTTGCCAATCATATGTTTGTGCCAATTCACGCAGCGTCCTCCAATTCTCCGGGTCTAGCTCTAATGCATTTCCGAAATACTGCAGCGCCTCCGATTGGCACCCCGATTCGCGCAGAGCCATCGCACATCGTTGAAACCACTGACTAGTTTTCTCGAAGCCACCAAACTCAGCGGCACCAATCACCTCGTCCGCCGTAAGGCTTCTATCGTCATCGGGGATCTCTTCACCTTTAGCTAGCATTTGGTAGCGCCAGACGATGGAAACCATGGGACCAGGATCAGGGAAGTCTTCCTGCAGCCACCTCTTTATGCAGAACATCGCCATTGGTGTGAATAAATGGACTGGCTTCTCGTCCGTGAGCGAGATAAATTCTTCCTCTTCCGGCAATAAACACTCGCGCACGTCTTGCTCCTGCCACCATTGTTGGACAGCTTTAACGGTAGCAGTAGAAATAGTCCACTTATCTCCCCGAAGCCAGTTCGACATTGATTCTTCCGACCTGAAGGCCGTCAATAGCATCTTTGCGATCTCTCGTCTATCCTCAAACGAGCTCTTGGATGCGGAAGTGGTGAGCAGCTGATTGCGCCAATCCCACGCAGCATGTGCAAACATCTCCCCTGAATCATCGGCTTTCGACGCAAAGTCGGGATTGGTCATTAGCCTCAAATAAGTCTGGAGGATGTGAGCTTTCGCTTCTTGGTAATTGACACCGACACCAATGTGATCCCCCGTAGCGGACACTTTGCCCTCCGACTCATCGCGGAGGAAGTCGCCAATGGATGCATGACAGAAGGTGACGGTAGTTGTATTCTTTTTCGAGTTGTACTGCATGAAATAGTCCTCCTCGGGATTCTCGTATTCACCATGTTTCTCATCGTCGGCGCCCCAATCGAACGCGTCTAGATGTCCTAATCCATTATCTAGCTCAGCTGTGGTAAGCCCATCCTCTCGGTCCAGAGAGAAGAATGACGCCCACTGGCGTCGCATCGATCCTTCGAGGTCAATCATGCCATCTCCTTCGGGTGACTTCAATTTGAGAATCGCTTCTAAATCGGCAAGTTTCCATGGTTGGTCGGCGCAGGTGACCCAAAGCAATGTTTCATTGAGATACTCGAGCTCCTCCTCGTGAGATCTTTCAGAGAATGTGGCCAAGACATGTCGGAGCATCTCCTTAAGTCCCCGGGGAGCCTGCTCCAGTGTTTTCCGCATACTGCTCTCATTTCGCTTCTTGGCTAACTCCTGCAGCATAAGATTTACCCAAAGAAACATGCCCTCCGCCCCAGCCGAGAGTTTAGCAATCATCTCATTCCGTAGCTTTGTCGACACCCTTCGCAAAACCAGAGACTTTTTGATGCTGGCGTGAATATACTGGGTGATATCGGCGGAGTTCTTATGTTTATTGACATGAAGGGTTGGTACCTTAACCTCCAGACCTTCGAGCAGTTGGTCGCTGATATAAGGTCGGCCAACGATGGCTAGCTGCAAACACGACTGGTTGTCATACAAATGCTTTGCGAGATCTACGAAGATCTCCAGCTCTTCATCCAGAGTTTCGTCCACTGCATCCAGGATGATATACACGGTGCTCTCAATATCGGGCCTTTTGAGAAAGTATTCAACGAAGAGGAGACGCCACGCACTTTCGAGAGTGCTAATCCGTTCGTATTCCTTGATAGACGCGAGGTATCTTCGGTACCCTGGGTCGTTCTTACTTATTTGGCAAGCCACGTCTCGCAAAGCCTGATGGAAGGATCTGGTCTGGGGGTTGTCACTCTTGAAGAAGAAGTAGCCGGTAGAAGTTAGAGGGCTGTCTTTAAGGCCCGGGGGAAACCGCTCGAGAAGGAAACTGATCATATTTGCCGCCAGAAATGACTTGCCTGAACCTGGATTTCCAGACACAAAAATGACCGGCGATTGCTTATTGATCCAGGATTGAAAAACCTCATCCTTATGGACCCAGTCTCCTGTGCCCGGTACGCGGGCCTTGTGGATCTTGTCGAACCATTCCTGCGCTGAATCAATCATCGATGGCCTAAGGGCCTCCTTGACAATTGCTTGCAGGGCTTGTTCATCCTCGAAGGTATTCTGTTTTTCCTCATTTGCAGACACCATCAGTTTCTCGACCATCTCCTGCACCTCGAGTACCTGCGCGCTCATCTGATTTACCGTTATCTTGGTCTCCAGGACATTCGCGTTGGTGGCGTTGGCGGTCACAGAGATACCATCGACTACACGGCCGGCTCTTTTTGACTCGGTCAAGGTCTCGGCTCCCACTAGGTTTGCTTCGACCTGGGTGAGCTTGTCAAGTGTGACAACAGCGGTCTGGATAGCGTCGTCATTGCCAAATATAATATTCCGGGTGTATTTAAGCAGTCGGCCTCGACGGATGGTCTTAGACGACAAGGCAAAAATCTCGACAAGGGTAACGATAATATCGCTCAGCTTGTCGCTTAAAGCCTCGGAGATGGCTTCTTGTGTGTACGCGCTTAGTCGGATAGTGAAATCCTAGTTTGATTTAGAGCTTTATTCTTTCCCCATTTTTCTCATCTGCATGTAGCTAGACCATACCTGCAGCATCTGCATCAAGTCCTGAATCGCATTGTACGAGGTCGATACCCCCTTCGCAGCATCCACCAAATGCATCACGGCCCCAAAGACGAGACTGCTGGGAGGGAATGCCATCGATGCGCCCCCAGCGGCAAGGTTGCTGAAGAGTTGCACGGGAACCAGGGCCGATTCGAGAACATCGAATATGGCACCTCGCTTTTCGCGGAACTCGCGGAAGGTATTGTTCCTCTGTTCAATTTCTTTTGTGAGATCGTTGACATTTTGTACCTTGAGGAAGTCGACCCCGAGAGTCTCCCCAGTGATTTCGTGGTACTTTCGGATCGCCTTCTCGCAAATGGCAGAGGACTGATCCTTCTGAGCGACCATTTTTGACGAAAACCGACGTCGTTTTCATATGGGGATAGGGTTGGGCTGGAGCTGTCAGGTACTTGTCTAGGCAGACCACTGCGGGGTAATTCCAAGACCTTTACGCTTCGCGTTACTAGCTCGGATTGCGCTCATATGTACGTACAACTGCCACTTTTTCTGCCGTAATGTTGTTGCGTTCCCTTGGGATATAACAACTGCTCTGCTCTTCTACGAGACCCTTTGTTTTATCTCATGGCAATCAAGCTAGACAACACATCTATGAACTTCTACGCTGGCTGAAACAATCACTCTTTCATTGTGGATTTTGTTGAGATTCAGTTGCTGCCATTATTATGCGACCTACAGCAGTGTATAGCCGCCAGTGCCCCATATCGTAGGATTCCTATCCTAATGAAGGATCCCCTTTTGACGACCGCCTAATGTCAACCAGTAAGACCCCCCGACGCTGGCATAGGCCTGATTAGCTTCAATTGTTGAGAAAAACATTCGCAGATGGCTGCTCTGGCCTGACTTCAGGCCAGAATCCCCAGTGAAAATATATATCAGGGGGTCTCGGAGTTGGACGAGGCTACCTAAACCAACCCGAGTTGACAGGTGCCAAATTCCTGTCCGGTACAACTCTCCCTTCTGGACTGTCCAATCTACCAGAGTCGGATGTGGTTTACTGAAGTGGAGACCGTGGACAACCCCTACATGACAGGTCCTTGGTGTTTCTCGGAAGACTTGGTGACTCCCAGGTCAAATTACGCGGACAACGCGTTGAACTGGATGAAATCGCACATGCTCTGCTCCAAGTATCCAAACAGAAACTCGCAAATGTGCAAGTCTGTGTACGTGGAGCTGGCGCCGATACGTTCCTCGTGGCCTTTGTAGTGTTCTTCAGTGGCCCTCTAGATGAAGAAGTCGACCGAATAACTTATCTGAAGCAGCTGCGCCAGAGGCTTCCTCTGCCCCGATATATGTGCACCTTAATCATAATTCCCCTGGATGAGCTACCACTTAGCGTCAATAGGAAGGTCGGCAGAAAAGCCCTTGATGCAATTGTACTGTCTGACTCATCCGTCGGACCAGGTGTTGGTAGATCTCGACGAGGATGAGATGACACTCCTTGGAATGTGGCAGGAGGTCCTCCCAGACACGGTGGCAAAGGCGCTTAGAATCGCCAAGGACACCGATTTCTTCGAAGCTGGAGGGAACTCCCTTTCGCTAGTGCGGCTGCAGTCATCCATTAAAGAACGCCTAGGAGTGCAGATCCCCTTGGCGGAGTTGGTTGAATGGTGCTCACAAGAGCACAGGGGAGGCCGTTAGACACATCACCCATGAGCGGGTGGATTGGTCGTGCCATGCAGTCGGGAATAAACCAAATGGAAGGGATATATTTGCATGAGGTGACCTCCAAGCGCCTCAGATGGTATGCCTCGGTGGTGTCGGACTCTGTCAACTAGAAGCCCTCAAAAGCTCATGTCAGAGTTGAATAATTTACCAATTTGATAAACTTCATAATGATTAATAGATAGCGGAAATGGGGGGAATATAGGTGATGGGGAACACTGTCGTCTGTGCCGCTCTGGATGGTTCTTAGAAAGACGGCAATCTACCTCCGAAATATTGGGCTAAACCTTTGTAACCCAGTTAGTAAGATAAATCGAAAAGAGGATCTGGTTCCTAGGAGTGTTTTACCTCCCTACATGGACGTATCGTAACTTAATAAAATAAAAATTCGTGTTGAGGTTACAACGACTCTGACTACTCGGAGAAAATGAAGAAAGGGAATCTGCTCTATTCAATCTAGAAATAGAAAAACCTTTTATAGAAGACCTGAAAATCAAACAATCAAACAAACAAGCAGGCAAAAAGCCCAATCTACCAAGGAATAAGGCATCTATCTAGGATGGGATGATCTCAACGGTGTCTTGGTTGAGATATAGATCCTGCACGAATAGACCAAAGCCATAACAGAAGACAACAAAGCCAAAGTCAATAATCCAAATCCGACGATGAAAAGAAATGATACTGATACCTAATGTCTGTGTCTGCGGCTATGACCTGTGTGCCCATGACATGTATGCCCATGACTAGTGTGGCCATGATCTGGGATCTGTATGCCCAGCCCATCGCCTGCGTGGCCATGATCTGTGTGGCCACCACCTGTGTGCCTATGGCGTCTATGCCCATGACCTGTATGCCCGTGGCCTGCGTGGTCATGATCTGTGTTCCCATGCTCTGTGTGGCCATGACCTGTATGCCTATGGCGTCTATGCCTATGACCTGTATGCTTGTGGCCTGCGTGGCAATGATCTGTGTGGTCATGATCTGTGTGGTCATGATCTGTGTGGTCATGATCTGTGTGGTCATGACCTGTGCGCCTATGGCGCCTATGCCTATCACCTGTATGCCCGTGGCCTGCGTGGCCTGCGTGGTCATGATCTGCATGTCCATGAACAGGGCATGACTCATCATCCCCCGGTCCATAATCCTCCTCACGTCTATGAGTATAGCAATGCATATAATGATTGTACTGACCTTCTTGCAGCAGTCCCTTGCGCTCAAGTCTAAGAATCAAATAACAAGCCCAGAGCTGGCAGCTCTGTAGTGGAACCTTCTCAGCCTCCATCTCGACAACCGTGCTCTCGCTGACACGAACCTTACCGAGATAGTGTGTGGTTTCGACTGAAGCACTATCGAATCGCTTGTCATGTTCAATGGCCAAGGTACGATTGCCCATATAGCCGGTGCTGTGCAGCCGAGTGCAACGGTCAGCATCTGGATACTTCATAGCGATCATCCAATGAACGACGGTATCATGTGGCTTGCAAATCTGAAGGTAGAGCTCAAGCTTGTCCGGACGATCTCGATGTCCGGCGTGCTGGGGACATGCTACTACTCGACGTGGCATGGTTGCGATATGAAAGATGGCTGGAGATGTCTGGATATGCTGGATATTGGTAATTGTAGGAAGGTGTGGATATAGAAGCTGTTGGAGTTTGAAGATTGTCGTGATGATGGAGTTTATTTCGAGCGAGGACTCGATCATTCTTATAGACATCTCGAGTCCATCGCCTTGTGGTATACACAATGGGTTAGTGAAAGCCCTTTATTGAGTCTAAGAACAAACCCTTTATCATGTCAAAATAGACAAAGATATGGTCTCTGTTGTAGATGCTTTTACAAACACTTTCCATAGTCTCTTTCACTATCCTGAAATAGACGCCCGTTATGTTTTCCTTGTTAAAAGGATTAAAAGAAAAAAGCTTTCATCGGACATAGAACCAATTCAATGGACAACCTCTCCTATTCGCCCCAAAGAACCACGCACAACCATGTCCTTTAACTCGTCACCTAAGCTGACTCCATAGGTAGATTGGTCTCCACGTTGGAGTACCATGTTCATTGTCTTTGAGCCCCAAAAGAAACAAACAACGGAGGACGTTCGATGCCGCGGAGCTTCTTTGTCTTCAATCGCCTCCCAAGCGTATGGTGTATACCGCCTCCGTAATACCTCGTTCGCTCCACAGGCAACAATGGCTGGTTTCATAGACTTCTGCTTTTGCTAGGTATCCTGTGGCACATAAGCCGGAGAAAACCCAAGTTTTTGTGGAGCAATCTCTTTTCCATGAGCGACTCGATCAACTGGTTTGGGGAGCGCTCATAACCCCATCCACCACTGCGATATTTCCGAGTACACGCTGACGAACCATCGGTGGCAGGTACATCCCCCACTTTCTCCTTAACTGCGGTTGCGGCGCGCAGGTTTCTTTCGTCGATTGTCGTGGCCGCCTTAGCATATCGGCGGCTAGGACTCGGCTAGCGCTAGTTGAGAGGGATAGGGGTTTTGTAGCAAGCAAATGGGCAACAACGAAAGTGATGCAGAAGTTTCTGGCTCATAAACCTTAGCACACTTGTGGAGGACCTATCTTCAGCAGAACGTTGGCTGGAGGTAGCCGAATAACGGTAATATGGGAATTCGGAAGCAACTTAGGCAATTTGAGATGCGGCTCTCATAGGAAAACCCTAGCTCCAGGGATACAGGTGGGAGTTGACGATGGAACACGCTCAAGCCTTCAAATGCCACGGGTAAAGCACAGTGCATGCACGCCTCGTTGACCCCGAAGGCGATGGTTCGTAAGGCAGGGTTCAACAGAGCCGCTAGAAACTGCACTTGCAGGCAGTCTAGTAGACAGAGGCTGTGTCCATTCAGATCTTGAGTGTATTTGGCAATATCATCCTCGACCGAAATCTATTGATAGACACATCGCTCGCTGTATGTCTGTGTCTGGATGCGGTTGCAGATTTTGCCTAAGACTGCCCAGTGGGTGATGGAAACGTAGCTCTTGAGATGTCGTCTTGAGAATTCTTCGTCCTACCCCGGGGGCGACTTGGCGACGGAAACTGAGGTAAAGGTAGAAGTAACTGTCTGGAGAATGTCGTGCGGCTAAACAAACTCTCAATCTCGCTTCTATCCGC
>PKQL01000481.1:0-22433 GCA_002916455.1 Penicillium sp. CF05
TTCTATGCCTATCGACAATACCCCCGAGCCCAAGTGCCACTTATCATAGTTTGCATCAATCCAGCCTATCTTGAGCTGTAAGCTTCATACTTTTTTTTAGCTTTTTAGGGGATATATAGCTTACAGACGAATATCTACAGCCATATAAGAAGATAAAGACCATTTCGATGGATATTCTCAAGTGTCAACATCTATATCTCGATTAATTCTAAATCTTTGATACTACACATTCCATCCATCATGCATAATTCATTCGAGTATATGCAAGCATAAGCATTACAGACTCCCAAAGAAAGACCCATCAGACCGAACAGAGCAGAGAAGACAGAGCCGAACAGGCCAAAAAAAAAAAAAGGAATACCAGTACTTTCAATCAAAAAAATCATTCCAGCGTGAAAATAAGAACAGGACCATGTACCATAAAGAGCTCACCAGAAAGTGCAATCTAAAAGACAACAAATCTAGTAGAAACTCTCCACAATACTATCCTTATTGACACTAGCACCGGCACCACCAGGCGCCATCTCGCCAAGTCTGAACACAGATTCGACAACGCTCAGCTCGGTGGCTGTGGTGTCCAGTCCGGTGATAGCGAGCCAGTCGTTGACGACCATTCCGGCGCCGATGACCGGAGAGCCGCGGTTCACACTGCCTGCCACGAGGGGAACTTGCAGGAGCGAAGAGAGCTCGTCCTGGTCGCGGATTGAAGTCTTGGGGTGCACGATTCCACCTTGGTTCGAGAGGGCCATGTACGAGCCTGTGAGGACGTTGTCGGCTACTGTTTGACGGAAGACTTCTACGCCGAGGACGTCGGCGATGCTGGGTGAAAAAAAGACATGTCAGTTTTCGAAAAAAAAAAAGGGCAACGAAGAAAGTTTGGGGTGGGATGGAATGGTGAGATTGGTTGTGGACGCCGGAAGGCTACTCACATCTCCTCAGTCTCGCGCTCCAAATCAGGGTGCACGATTGCAACATGGTCGTTGCAGCAAATAACATTGCCAAGCGCGGAGAGGCGCTCTTCTATGCGTTGGATTTTGACTTCGGCCGGAAGCGTGTTGCGCAAATGTTGCAATTCTTGGTCTGTGGTGGTTGTGGGGACGAGTAGACCGTTACGGTTACTGAGGGCAAGATATTAGCATTTGCGTTTTCTTGCTGAATGTTCCTTCCTGGCAGGAAAGGCAGTTCGGTTTGGACTGGCTATGTGCGACTCACCCGACGATTAGACGACCGACAATGCGGGTTCCGGCGATGGTTGCGTGGCAGATGGGGATGACATCTTGGAGTTCAGATTCGAAGACACTGCATTTGACTGTTAGTTGGGGTACTTCGTGGGTTGTATTGGGGTAGAGGTTAGAGATTGAGATTTGGGATGGCACGGCATTGGCGGTGGTATGACTTAGCACCCACCATCCCTATCATTGCCACCCCCAAATCTCAACCCTATACCCTTCTGAATGTTTGAATAACACACCTGTAGAAGTTCTCCGAAGCACCAACCGCAACGATAGCGTAGGCATTTGTCAGGCAAGAGAAAACGCCGACCCTAAATGAAAACCGTCAGCCCGAGTTCCAAATGTTCTTAACGTTCTTTAGAGTATCTTACTCGTTAGAGTTCTCGAATTGCGCGCGAACAGCCATAATGGTTAGGGTATCAGAAGAAGTTGCAGAGAGCAGGGAAAAATCGTGCGGTGTGGAGCGGGGTAGCGAAAAGCGCGGAGCTAGCAGATGCAAGAGCAACAGAGATAGAAACCGTGCTCTAAAGAATTAAGAAATCGAGAATGGAGTCTAGGATTTGCAGAATGAAGCCGAGAGATAAATAAATTGGCAAAGACGTGCGATCCAACTGAAAAAAGACCAAAAGCTCGGGCCAATCAGAATGTCGCTTGAACTTGCCCCGCCGGAGCCGCAGAGGCGAGGTTGGTGGGTTGATAGAATGTACTGGTACTTTTTCTAGTACGGTGTACAGTATGGTAATTTATGTACTGATACTTCATTCTACTGACTCATTCTGTCTCATCCTGATGATTCATTCGACCTTCATTCTACTTCGTCATGTTATTAATTATTATATTCTTTATTCCACATATCAGTCACAATCATGCACAGCCACAAAACCAAGCCTTGGCTAGAACATACATGGCTGATGCTCCAGCATGTCAACCCTAGTCATCGTACATACACACTCTCTATTGAGCAATTGGTAGTTCATGGTTGAAAGGAGTGTCCCTCGTCACAGATAACGTGGCAGAATGAGGTAAAACAGGCTTCGGGCGCCTCAGCGTCCTGAAACAGAGCCAAATTGTCGCGTGCCTGCATTGTGGTTCTTGGTACTGAATTGACCACGATGGGCAAAGCTGACTAGGCCAATAGGGAAAAGCAGATGATAGGAGGTTACTGGTAGGCAGGTCTGCAACTTGCGACCAGTGCTCGCACTCATCGAGGGGTGAGTCCGTCGGGATAGGCACTGTGTCACCGGAGGGGATTCGTCCTGGACTGTGGTGGGATTGTCGGTCCATATCAGTGACAGATATCCGCAAAAGTCGAGAGGCTTGTTCCACGTTGGCGTCGCTGTTAAGAACCATATTGAGCGGCGGCTGAGCAGTGCCACTGATTGGTGCTGACGTGAACAAACCGTCTTAATCTGAGTAAAGTCCATTGTAGACTAACCCTGTCTCGGAATGTACTCTTTCTTTTGAATGGAATGTACTCTTTCTTTTGAATGACTTTGCATAGAATACTCCTCCCAGTGAACAGGGGACGGGGGCTCAGGGGGTCCGATAGACAATAGATTAGGGTAGTGTCTTCGATGCATCTGTTCGGGGCAGCAACTTCACGGTATCCATTGTAGCAAGGGCAAACGCCAATATAGCGTCTTTGTGGCCATTTGCGGTGTGCTGGATAAGCCCCTCTATGACCTCCACAAGTTCTTTTTTATTCTTCTCTAGAGGTTGGCGCAATTCCTCAACATCAGTGATCATGTGTAGTATTGGAGTTGAAGACAAGACCGGAAGATCGGTTCGATGATCTCATGGGGGTACGGATTAGCGGCATGCTTGTGATGAAAGCTAAAAGCTGATGGGCTTGAACAAGTCCGAATAAAAAGTGACACCCTACCTCTGATGCCAGCTCTAATCGTTTTAGGTGAGAACCTCTGCACAGCGTCTTCAAGCTCCATACGCCCTGACCGTTTCATAGCATAGATATCGGGTCTTTTGACGTTCAGGGAACCCTTCGACAGGATCTGACCTCCAGTATCAGCAGAGGCTTCTCTTCCTCTGACAGCGGACTAGGCTTCCAATTTTTTTTTTTTTTTCCTCCCTCGTGGACATGCTAGGCCAAACGCTCACAGGACGACAGGGTCGCCCATTGGCCACCGGTTGGGTTTGATATTTCCGTCGGAATTGAAGTCTGTCGGCCAGCGTACGTTACGTTGGCGGACTGGAGGGTTGTTCGTCGCAATTACGAGGAAGACCAGCGTGTTGGAGAGGCGGGCATCTGATGGAGGTGTTACGAATCGGCCGCTACTATCGTACCCACGTGGATCTCGTCATCGGGCAATTTGCCGCCTCCATTGCCCTCACGAAATTCACTATGCTTTTTCTGCAGAAGTTGCTGGATTTCCTTTTGCTCGAGACCAGAGACCAGGAGGTTGTGGGTGGATATCTTGACATTCGCATCGACCGTTGCCTGGATGTGAGCTATCTTCTCCCGCGCTTGGCGTAGGTTGTCGGCCCAAAACTCCTCTGTGTTATCTGGGAGAAGTCTGACTCGCTAGGTGTTGTTTTCGAAAATGAACTCTGTGGTTGCATGCCTAGGATTACTGTTGAAGACATCGAGCGGTCAACTGTCTGGTCTGGAGAAGTTGTAGATGTGAACCTCGGAGGACCAGGTGTTACGAGGGCCTTCTTTCCTCGGGTTCGGTGAGGCTATCGTGCTTTCCTGAAACAGAATCAATCGATAAACGGTAGTCACAGCTACGGCAGTAGATGGCGCAAAGTAATGGGTAGATTCGAAGTGATTCCTGACACATATAAATGTACATATATATGTATGTAGTAGATATGTTGTACTAGTACTGTGAGATGTATATTACATGTGTAGCTCCGGGCTAGATCTTTGTACCTACATATTACCGCCCTGTATACCGCCTGCCCGTTATACTGTTATGAATACCTAGGTACCGCCTCCCTTTTGAACATACCTACTATAAGTATATAGCCAGCCACTTATCCGGCCGTAGTCTTCTTAATGGTTTATTAGGTAGTCTCCTCCGGCAGTCTTTTCAAATGTCGTTTTAGTGGTCTTTTTTTGTAGTCTCCTTGGGTATATACCTTTGACTACTAACCGTTAGTGCTAAATCGTATGCCTAACACACTAACTATATTAGGAGTTTTAGACTGGCAGAACTGGCAGAATTTGGAGGGCGGTATATCTAGGTACAAAGGCTTAGACCAATATTTTGGAGGTCCCACTGTATCATGCTGATCTGATTTTCATGGCCATCTACTTCTATATACATGAATGGCCGTACAATAGTATCTTACCCAACAATTAGCTACACATTGACTTATCCAATAGCAATTAACCTCTTCTCCGTACATTGTAGATCCGATGTTAGGCTTCTTAAAGATACCAGCCTTCACTAGCTCGTTGATCAGGTTAAAGACCATCAGATCACAGCCGTGCGGTGCCATAAAGGTCACTAAGATAAGCCGATATTCCTGCTGTAGGGTAATAGTAGAGTTGTAGAGCGCTTAGCCGACTAAATTATAATTGTCATTAGTGATAGCTACATATGTAAATACTAAACCTGCAAGAGGTTTTGTTTAAAGTAATCGGGATTAAACGTACTAGGAACGACTATATCGGGAATACCGGTAAAGTTAGCGATACGAGACGTAGAGAATTCTACCTAGCTGTAAAGGATGGATTCCCTTTACAACCTGAGGCTCCAATGGAGCCCCAGGAAGCTTTGTATAAAGTATTTCTTTTACATTGCAAGGTTCAAAGGAGTTCCATCATCGTCGACCCCCACACTTCCGAAAAGGACTGCTCAAGCATTGATAAAGTTATCATAATGACACGATACAGGGGAGCATGTATGCCGATGAGGACTCTTTTGGAATACTTCCTTTTAGCAAGTATTAGTCTCTGTATGAAATCTGTATGAAAGAATACAACACGTTCTTCCCTTCCATCATAGTTACTCGCCTGGCCAACAGGAACTGTCCTGACAAATCAGTATCTTTCCAAGGTTCTCCTTGGCACTTGTATATAACGTAAAAGTCGATTGGGTTTGGAGAAATCGAGTCAAAGTCACATCGGATTTTAAACTATTCTTCGCTTTTGTGCAAGGGCACATAATACAGTGCAAGTTGCAAAATCGTGAACGTCATGGGGGAAACATGGTATTGTTTTGTGCAAGCATCGAAGAAAAGTTGGAAAGGGGAAAAAAGAAAAAAGACAGATGAAACGCCAAATTATCCACGCCCAGGGTTGTGTATGATAAGTAAAAAGAGCAGAGCAGCAGTGATGTCTTCAAGAGTGCAATGAAGGGGACGGGGAATGGGGCACACGTGAGAGCGGCTCCTGTGAGAATGCAAGTGAGACATGGACATCTAAACGAAGATGCGTAAATAGGACACAGATGTTGCTCCAAGTTGCCGTAAATAAGAGCAGAACGGAAACCTCAGTTATTTACTAGCTACTGGCCTTCTTCCAGCGGAGCAGCTCAGCCAGACTAGCTAGGCTACATCCAGTCTGCAGGAATTCGTGGGCGAGGAGCTCATCAGCGGAAGCGCGGCTGTGGACATTGACGCAGAGGCAGACGCTCAGGAAAGACTTAAGCTCTTTGCTGAGCTTCTCGGGCTTCTTGAGACGGGGGGTTCCGTTGGTGGCAATGAGGTAGAGGGCCTTCAGCGGCTCTTCGTTCAGGTAAGGGGGCTCTGACTCAATCATTTCGATGGCCATGATGCCTAGCGACCAGCAGTCGACCTTCGGGCCGTACTCCTTCTGCTTGACCACCTCGGGTGCCATCCAGTAAGGGGTGCCGACCATGGTGGCGCGCTTGCTCTTAGTTTCGGTCAGCTTGGCGCAGAAGCCGAAATCAGTAATCTTGACGTGGCCAACACGGTCGAGGAGGACATTGTCACTCTTGATATCACGGTGGATGATGCTCTGGTTGTGCAGATGGGCCAGACCCTTACAAGTCTTTGGGTAAAACGTTAGTAATTGGATGAAAACAACATTGGATGAAAAACATACCTCAGCACAAATTGTCGCGATCTGACCTTCAGTAATCACTGGGTTATTGTCAATCACGTCAGTCAACGCGCCACCCTCCATGAACTCCATGACAACCCAGAGTTCATTGCTTGATTCTTGCAAGAATGAGTCGAGGAAGTTGACAATATTCGGGTGCTGGCTGTCCTTCATGACAATAATTTCGTTGACGATCAACTCCTTGCGGGGCTGACTACGCAGGTCCATCTGCTTAATGGCCACCTGGCAACGCGGGCCATACGTCCGGTAAAGCTCGTGGGCAACACTAGAAGGTGCGCTTTCCTTAACGCGCGCCACATACACGGATCCAGATGCACCCTGACCAATCTTGCGCTGCTTGCTGTAAGACTCGTTCGGGTTGTCTTTGGATACGACAGACCTCAGTCGCTCCATGACCTCGTTCTCTGACATGGCCGACATGCGCACCTCCTTCTGGCGTGGCTGATCTGCCTTCTTCGTAAGAGCAGCTTCGGCCTGGCGAACGCCATCGGGGACGTTCTGCTTGTTCCCGTTTTGCTTGTTGGCAATGTTCAACGGCTTCACGGCTTGAACGGGAGCCGGCAGGCGTGTCGGAGGGGGTCCGGCCTGTCCCTTGGAACCGTTGTGCTGATGACGGCTGGCTGATCCTGGGGCCCGAGGGTCACTGGGAGGGTAGCGGGAGCTTGGAGAGCCTTGGCGGTCATCAGTTCGAGGAGCACCCGGTGCTCGGGGCGCGTTTTGGCCGTAGGGACTCTGCGACGGTGGCGCTGGTGCGGGACGCTGTGCAGTGAGCTGCCGGGGGTCTTGCTGGCGTGCAGCAGATCCTGGAGCCTGAGGGGCGGGGCGGCTTGGCTGATAGCGGCTATTCTGTGATGGCTCGTCGCCGCCATATCCACCAAGCTCTTGTTGAGCCATATTAGGACGGCTCTTCGGGATGGAAGCATTATAAGCGTCTTGCTCCTCCTTGCTGCGACGTTCCTCCTCCACACGGCGACGCTCTTGGTCCGCCATTTCCTTCATCCGCTCAACTTGCTGTTGTTGGTCTGCCGCACGGTCCGACTGTCCAAGTGAGTTTGACGCAGAGCGCATAGAACCGTCAGATTTCGACTGACTGCTATCAAGGCGCTGCATAGGTCCTGGTGGTGGAGGACGCGGCGGTGCGATAGAGCTCCCAACACTATTACCGTATGTCTTGGGTTGACCGTTGGGCGGGGAGTTGATTCCAGCATAGTATTGCGGGTTCTGCTCGCGCATCTTGATATCCGAGTAGAATTCAAGAACCTCGATGACAGCCTGGGGGTTCTTCTTGTAATCTTCCTTCGTGATAGCCGAGGAGGTCAAAAGCTTCTCCCACTCGGGAGGCAAACCTACAAAGGCGCCGGTATTTGGGTCAAAGCCGACATGAACACGGTGACTGAAGTTTGTCGGGTTGCTAACGCCGCCCATGCCAGGGCAGCGCTCGTAAATCTTGTCGATCCACTCGTAGATTTCATCATCGGATTTGACTTCGCAAGTGATGGTCTTGGTAGGTAGGTCACGGGCAAGAAGTGAGGCTTTGGAGTTTGCATCCTTCGGATTGGCCAAGCGAGTGACCTCGAAGGCCATCTTGGAATCCTCGGAGCGAGCGACAGCGGTGACCGAGGACAAAGGGAATGTAATCACTACCTTGCCAGAATCACTCTTTAAAAATTCAAGCTTATATTCACGTAGGATCAAGTAACGTGTATTCCAAGTTGCCAAGAATTTGTCCTCTTTGCAGCGGACGGTGCCTTCTTTGATGATTGAGATTCCATTTTGGCCGGTATTACTCCGAGTCATAGCCAGCGACGGACTACTGGTGTTGGGGAAAAGCGAAAGATTTGCCGTCGATGGAGCCGGTGTGCTCGGAGAGTCCAAGCTCATCTGGCCGAAGGAGGTGGCTGTGTTGTTGGTTGGTAGAGTCAACTTGGGGGGTCGATCGGTAGGGGGCCGGGGGGCTGGCCCCGGATTCATGAACTGCTCCGGCGCGTACATGTTGCTATGGAGGGTGAATAAATGCCACCGGATTCGGAGAAAGATGGTGACGGTGCGGTTACGTACTTTCCATACGAGGTCATTGTTCAAGGGATTTCACAGGTCGCGCAGGGGGGTTGCGGAGGGGGGTTATGGTAAACGAATGCGCCGAGACCTCCTGAGGCCTTCAAGACCGGCTCGCGCTACTAGACGAGAATTAGCAACTGCATTTAGGGAGAATATAGGCAAAAGAACGATTCCCGATGTTCTCTTTGTCATGATAGTCACTCGAACATACTAGCTTCCCGAGACAAGGGGAGAGTAGAGTAGTATTGAGAAGACCGAAGGAGGGGTAGAATGGGTACCTTTGTTAGAAATCAGGAGCGGTCCTCGCACTGCGAGGATGCTCGAGAATAAACAACGCAATATCAGACCGAATAAAAAAAGAAGAAGAAGAAGAATCACCGAGAAAAGTGGTAGGGAAGAAGAGAAAGGGGGGAGGAGTTGTCCCCTGAGATAGGGCCCGAAGTACTTTGGAAGTTCATCTACAGAAAACAAGCCTCTGCCAATCAGAATAGCCCATAGGGGGGAAATGGATCCACGGTTTCCCACTTATCGGATTTCCAACTGGAGAGGTTCTACATTTTGATATTCGATTCTTTCATTTTGATTCTTGTTATTCTTCTGATTCTTAACAATGAAAAACAATATTATACATCCCCAAATGGATGATTGAACTTCAACAATCCATTCAATCCACCTACCCATCCCTCATGGGCTTCGCACCCCACACTTCTTCGCATCACACTGGGTACACCACCCTGCCACTCATTCTTCCCATGACGCATCTCCTCATTCCAGACTCGGACCTCCATACCAACTGCCATCCCTTGACCTAAATGAACACCATCCAGGCTGACTTCTAGTTCGCGCCCTCGGTTCTTTTCGCTCAGCCGCAGTGTGATGGGGGTGCTGGAAGGAAGAACCAATGGCCGGAAGCTGAGGCTACGCGCGCAAATCGGTGTTAAGAGGATGGATGGGACTAGTGGATGCACAATGCTACCCCCGCTACTCAGGCTGTAAGCTGTACTTCCCGTGGGCGTGGAAATTATAATTCCATCTGCCACAGCCTCAGTCAGGAACCGCCCACCCACAAACACATCTACCACAGCCAAGTGCGGTTCCTTGCCACGGTGGATGAGGAGCTCGTTCATCACGTATACTCCCTGGCCATGGTCGGTCTTGGTCCGGATAGGCGTCGTTTCGGTTCCGTCGGCGGCAAACAGTCCTACTTTCAACCGGTTGCGCATCAGAATGCGGGCCCCGCGCGTAGAGCCCATAGATTTGCCCCGGACGGATGACCACCCGGTCGGACCCATCTCAGTTTCCTGTTCTGTGAGTCCCGCCCCGGGGACATCTTCCAACACATGTGTCCGATCCCCTGCCCCTGCTCCAGACATGTAGACTTCTCGGAAAGCCCGCTTAAATTCTGAGAATTTCCACTCACTCAAGAAACCCAATGTACCCATGCTGAATGAGAGAACGGGCGGAACGTTTGAGCAGGTCGCGAAGACCGACGCTGCATGTAGAATCGTACCATCCCCGCCCAGGGTCACCGTGAGGTCGACTTTATCGTGAAGCGCGGTCGTTTTCTCGTCAAGAGAAACCGAGTAGACAGGAAATGAGAGTGAAGAATGTATTTCGGCGGCAGTCTTGGACTCGAGAATCACCGCGATAGATGGGTATGTAGAGGAAACATGACTCGTAGATGTTAGCCTTCTGCCAAGTCGCTTCCCACGAGCACGTTTTCAATCTTACTTGACGAATTCAATCAGGGAATCGGTAACCGCCGGGGCGCAGTCTTTGCGCACCAGGAAAATATTTCGCGGCGGTGCTGGCCACTGGAGACACAGAAGCTCTCCATCGCAGGATTCTGACAACATCCATTAGTCTTCGAACCAACAAATCAGACTGGCCCAACAGGACAGCTCCAAGCCACACCTTGGTATTTTGGTATTAAGCGCTGAGACAAAGAGCCGATGTCTTTGATCTCGTGACGTGGTCGAGACGTGGAAAAATGCTGGCGCAAGGCGAGGCGGGGACTCCTGCGGAGGATGGCGCGGAGCATGTTGTGAGGATCGCAGGCCTATCGACCCTAGTCATGTGTATCAGCTAAAAGGACTCCAGTCAAGAGGAATCGATTTGGGTTGCTCACATCAACGCGCCATATTTCAGCCCAAGGTAGGAACTGGTGCCCTGGAGTGTAATAAGCTGACACGATAGTTGGTTTTATAGCTCCAGGATCTCGAGAGGAAGGATGAATCACAAAGAAAAGAGAGTCAAGTAAATAATAAGAAAACTGGGTGACGTTATGAGGCCGGGACCGTCATTTTGGATCCACACGATCCGCTGATTTCCCCCTCCAACTCTCCAGGGCTCCAACTCCAACTGACTCAGCTCTCCAATAATACCTATTTTCCATTTTGATTCCACAATCTCTATTATTATTATAACCTCCTTCCCCTAGGACATGGCAAATTATTTCATCTTCTAGCTTCTGTCTAGCTTTTGTTGCGTTGAGCCCACATCGATCATCAATATCTCCGCACCAGACCAGACCATTTCTGTGTGTGGGCTCTGTACAGCTGTAGAAGCATTAGCTTCCAGTCTAGCACTTGACTTTCTACCTCAATTCTCAACCTCTAAAGCAACAGGGATCCTCAGCCCTTCAATTTTCACCATGGAGCCTACCGAGGTTCGACAGCGCAAGCCACCGACCACGAAGGATGTCGGGGAGCTCCAGAAGCTCTCAACCAAACCACCTTCCGAGCCCCGTCTCAAGCATGGCATTCCCATGCAGATACTTCGCTCACTTTTGCTGATAACGTGGGCGGATTGCTGTATTATGGTGATCTGTGTGACGCAACTAATCGGCTGCCCGCTGTATCTGATCAACAGATATTACTACTATTCATATATGGCGTACACAAAACAATGTTTTGGGTTGGTTCTCAGTTCTGTCACCCAATGGATCTCCCCGACGCTCTTCCGGGTCAGTGGTGATGCTAGCGTGCGTGGACAAATCCATCTATCCAAAGATGGATTGCTGGAGACGAGGTTCCCGGAGCGTCTCGTCATGATCTCAAACCACCAGGTATACACTGACTGGGTTTACCTCTGGTGGGTTGCATACACCAATCAGATGCATGGCCGCATCTTCATCATCTTGAAAGAGTCGCTTAAGTATATCCCTATTGTCGGCACTGGCATGATGTTCTACGGCTTTATCTTCATGGCCCGCAAGTGGTTGTCCGACAAGCCAAGGCTCCGGCATCGTTTGAATAAGCTGAAGACAGTCTACACCGGCTCCAACTCAGCTCGCCCGCAGTACGATCCTATGTGGCTGCTAATCTTCCCCGAAGGGACAAACCTGTCCATCAATACCAAGAGACGCAGCGACATTTGGGGAGAGAAACAAGGACTGCCTTCATTCAAGCACGTGATTCTTCCGCGGTCTACGGGTCTGTTCTTCTGTCTTCAGCAGTTGCGGGGAACCGTAGACTGGGTGTATGATTGCACCATAGCCTATGAAGGACCACCGTATGTTTTTTTTTTCATATTTATCCCTTTTTCCTGCTCCTAGAACGATACTCACAAGTTTGACTATAGAAAGGGAAGCTATCCTGATAAATACTTCACTCTTCGCTCCACGTACTTGCAAGGACGACCGCCGACCTCAGTCAACATGCATTGGAGACGCTTCCAGATTTCAAAGATTCCTCTTGATGACCAGAAGGAGTTTGAGAAATGGCTGACAGCACGCTGGGCCGAGAAGGATCAACTTATGGATCAGTACTTCGAAACGGGCCGCTTCCCAACCGAGTTGGCCGGTTCGATCAAAGCTGATCATGCAGTAGATGGCCAGCAGGCTGCTGCTTTGGCTGGATATGTCGAGTCCTGTGGTAGCCTACATCACTGGAGTGAGCTTGGTCTTATCTTTGTGGTGCTGGTCAGTGTTGCTGTGCTCTGCAAATTTGTAACAAGCTGGATGTAGTGATGTGGATACCGTACCTAGATATTCAATTATTCAATCTAGTAAATGTGATTTCATTTAGTTGCTCTATTTCATTTGAAAATCATTGGAAGTGGTCATTCATTAGATCCAGAGGTGAATGAATGCACTTATTGTTTCGTTGTATGCAGTGTGGCGCCCTGTGGCGGTGCAGCCCAGCCACTGCAATCGTTCAATTCTCACCTTCTCAATCGCCGCGCAGTTAGTCTCCGAGAGTCACTTTTTCACGTTTTCTCCAAATTCGAGGTCGCTAACCTCACCAGTCCTAATCCTGAAATTTGTTTGATGGACCGCCTCGCTTGATCATGAGTTGAGGCTCCTACAATCCCATACCTACTCGTAAAGTGGCCTCATCCCTCCCGTCCCCGGACACACCATGGCGTCTCTTGAGAATGGCCAAACCAATGGCCTGAACGGTGATGCTGTACCTTCAGCTAGCCCATTGAACAACCTGCGCTTTTCCGACATCCCCGATGCTATCGACATTCCCGCATCCAGCTTCGACAGCGAAGTCGAAGTCAGCTTGCTCGAGCTCCCCGATGACCCAACTGAGCTTTGCACCCTCTTGGAAAATGAAAAAGCGGCCAAGAATTTCTGGGTGATCATTGCGCTCGCCTACGCGAAGCGAAAGCAGATCGACCATGCCATCGACATATTGACTAAGGGTCTGGCCTCCGTCGCGCACGGGGCGACAAAGGAGAAACTTGGTCTGCTGGGCTGGATCTGCTGGATGCTGCTACTAAAGAGCCGACATGCTCCTCGAGTCGCACCTGAAGGGGAACTATACTCAGAAGCCAAGACCAAAGATCACTACCTCCAACTTGCGACGTCGACGTTGAACGAGGCTTCCCGACTCAACCCGGCTTATCCTCCTCTCTTCCTGGCGCGTGGCGTCTTGTGTCTCCTCCGTGCATCCCTATACCCGCCCCGTGCTGTTCGTCCAGGTGCGATTGATACCTCGGAAAGAGTCGAGTCGCTGCGGCAGGCTCTGAAATGTTTCGACGAGTCATCCAAAGCCTTTGGTGGCCGGAACATCATGGCTATTCTGGGACGTGCCCGCGCGCATTACATGCTCGGAAGATACGCAGATGCACTTGAAGGATACCAAAAGGCTCTGATCAAGATGCCTAACCTCACAGACCCTGATCCTCGTATCGGTCTAGGATGTTGCTTGTGGCAGCTGGGCTTCAAGGATCAAGCCAAGGTAGCTTGGGAGAGATCACTGTCTCTGGTATGTTAAGAAAAAAAAATTCCTCGCAAGGGGTTTCTTAAATAGCAGAATAACTAACCTCCGTCGCTATGCAGAATCCCGAGTCCAAGGTTGCCAACGTTCTGCTCGCAGTTTACTACCTCCACGACAGCTCTCGCCGACCCACCACCGACCCTATGTTCGGGTCAATGTACAAATTAGCAATGACTCAATACACCCAAAAGGCATTCAAACTGGACAAGGAATACCCGATGACCTGCTCCATGTTCGCCAGCTATTTCCTTCTCCGCAAACAATATCCCACCGTCGAGACATTGGCGCGCAAAGCCATCGAGCACACAGATGTTATGTCTATTGCCAGTGACGGCTGGTACCTTCTCGGTCGCAAGTCGCACTATGAAGGCGACAATGCCCGTGCTGCGGAGTTCTACAACCGTTCAGATCAAGCTCGTGGTGGGGTTGAAAAAGGCTACCTTCCCGCCAAATTCGGCGCTGTACAAATGCAGATCACGAACAAGGACTTTGATGGTGCCAAGTTCAGACTAGAGAAGACTGTTCAGCAGTCGAAAAACCCGGAGGCGATGACACTCCTTGCTGCTATTCACGCGGAAGAAGTCTTTGCTGCTCAGAAGTCAGGCAGCAAGGAAGACAAGTCGACTGAGACAAAACGAGCCATCACTCTGCTTGAGTCGGTGCGCTCGATGTGGAAGGATGAGAAGCAAAATATCTCTCCTGACGAATCGGTTCTTGTTTATCTTTCCCGCCTCTACGAAGGCACGGCTCCAGATAAGAGCATGCAGTGCCTGACCCAACTGGAACAGATCCAGATTGCTGAAATTCCTGAGGATGCTCGACCTGATATCGAAGACCAGGAGAAGATGAACGCTGCTCTTAGGGAGAGCCTCCCGCCGCAGCTTCTCAACAACATGGGCTGCTTCATGTACCAGAACGACAAGATCGCACTGGCTCGTGGGTTGTTCCAGTCTGCCCTCAACGCCTGTGTGCAATCCAAAGAAAAAGAGGATGGCACTGATACCGATGCGCTCGTCACCACAATCAGCTACAACCTTGGACGGACTTACGAGGCAGCCGATATGTGGGACGAAGCGAAGAAGGTCTACGAAGGTCTTCTGGAGCGGCATGCTGACTACACGGAAGCTAATGCACGCCTGACATATATTGCCCTTCGCCAGAGCCCTACCGACGAGGGCCCTAAGAAGATTGGCAAGCTTTACGAGGCGGACAGCACAAATCTAGAAGTTCGGTCGCTCTACGGATGGTATCTTAGCAAGGCGAAGAAACGAGTCGCCAACCTTGCTGAAGATAGCGAGCAACGTCATTTCAAGCACACGTTGCAGTACTATGACAAACACGATCGCTACGCGTTGACTGGAATGGGCAATGTGCATCTCCTCGCCGCCCGTGACATGCGTCGTGACACAGACCAAGAAAAAGAAAAACGTCGCAAGATTTATCAGCGTGCTGTGGAGTTCTTTGACAAGGCTCTCCAACTGGACCCCAAGAACGCATATGCGGCTCAGGGTATTGCCATCGCCTTGGTCGATGACAGGAAAGACCACAGCTCTGCTGTGCAAATTTTGTCCAAGATTCGGGATACGATTAAGGACCCCAGCGTCTACCTCAACTTAGGACATGTCTTCGCTGAGCTTCGCCAGTTCTCGCGGTCAATCGAACACTATGAGACTGCCTTGTCAAAGGATCGCCAGCGCGATGTGCAAATCTTAGCTTGTCTTGGTCGTGTATGGTGGCTACGGGGCAAGCAGGAGGCAAACTTGGCCGCAATGAAGACAGCACTGGACTACGCCACGCGCGCGCGCGACATTGCTCCGGATCAACTCCACCTGCAGTTCAACGTTGCTTTCGTGCAGAACCAAATCGCCTCGCTCGCATACGGTCTACAGCCCACCCAGAAGACGCTCCAAGATGTCCAAGAGGCAGCGGAAGGTCTCAAGGAAGCCATCGAAACCTTCGAGCGTCTTTCTAAGGAGAAGAACCCGCCCTACCCCAGCGCCGCGTTGGAGCAACGAGCCAATATGGGTCGCACAATCAGTAAGCAGCTTGACCGAGCCATGCAGAGCCAGAAGGAGTACGAAGAGAAGAACGCCGCGAAGCTTCAGCAAGCTCGTGAAGCCCGCGAAGCAGCCGCGCGGGTCCGGGAAGAGGAACTGCGCAAGGCCCAAGAGGTTGAGATGGAGCGCAAGAAGCGCATCGCCGAGGAACGCGCTCAGATGGTTGAAGAGGTGCAACGGCACGCCTTGCAGCGCGCTGAAGAGGAGCGCGCTCGCGAGGAGGCCGAACTGACCCATGACTCTGAGACCGGTGACCGGGTCAAGCGCAAGAAGAAGCCTGCCAGCAAGCGCAAGAAGAAGGGCGGGGACGATTTCATTGCGGATGAAGATGAAGGCGAAGCTGCGCACAGCGCGGCCGAGAGCGAGGGCGAGGCGCCCAAGAAGCGGCGCCGCTTGGGACGCCGATCGGGCGGGAAGGCCCAGGTCGACAAGCCCGAGAAGCCTGGCAAGTACAAGAGCAGTGAGATGGTTGTCGACTCTGATGACGAAGAGGCTGCTAGGTCTGCTGGCGAAGACAAGGATGATCTGTTTGGCGACGACGAGGAGCCGGCTGAAGAAGCTGCCCCGCGCCGTCGTGGCAAGGCCACTCGTCGTATTGCTGATGATGACGAGGAAGAGGACGAGGAAGAGGAAGTGCAACAAGAGGTGCAAGCCGAGAAGTCTGTCCATGAAGATGACAAAGACGACGACCTGTTTGGCGAGGAGCCTTCGAAGACTACCGAGGACACGGAGATGCAGGAGTGAATTATGCCACATTACAACTACTTTTTTTTCTGTTACTATTCAAAGTTCTATTTTCTATTTTTCTCATCCAGGCGTCTGGTAAGGGGCCATCTACTGCAATTGATACATTTTCCCCCTTGTACTTCAAGCCATATGTAATTATTAGCCTTGGTCGTTATCAGTCTTCAATGAAGTCAAAAAGAACCCCTGTGCATTGTTCGAACAAAACCATTGAAATAAGTCAAAGTACCATACCAAGCACTTCGTAGCCACTAAGGTAAAGCTGATATGTAAACGCCACAAGGAACGGCCAAATACCGGCGTTTACAGATCTCGAAAGCCTCGGTAAGGAGACCCCCTAATTCACTGCGCAACTCCAAAAGGTTTTCGAAAACAAGCGGAAGAAATAAATTAAAAAGGAACAACGCCAGGCCCAAGCGCACTTGCATTGAATTAATCTATAGAAATGTAATTCCATATTCCGGACGGAGCAGAACGAATCTGCTCAGGGCTGATCTCCCTATGTTGTAAACGGAACTCCGCTGGAGATAGTCCTTACCTAGCAAATGACTCGGTACGGAAGAATCTCAGATGTGGCTTGCGCTGGCTCCGGAAATGTTTGATTTACACGTGTGGTCACTGGTGGGATAGACCCCTGCCACCCTACGGAGCACCGAGAAGCTACTCCATATTCATCTAGCTGCTTGACTAGCGGATTAACGTACCCCCCATGTAACTGGATCTGGTAGCAGGTGTGGAGGATTGGAGGGGCTGTGTCTTATGCTGCGTCAGCGTTGGATTGGGGGCTACCTAGTATCTCGTGTAATAGGGCATGTTTTTGGTAGGAGCTTTTAATCTGTGCGTCTGGGCAAGGTTTCTGTACTTTTTACGGAAGAACGGAGTACAATAGACTCCGTACTAACTTTGGATATCTAGTATGATGATCGGTGGAGTATGGAGTTGATCTCACCTTGAAATTGACAGTTTCGTACTCCGTAACCCGTACAATCCCAGCCTGCACACCGAATTACTTACCCTGGTCAAGGTTCATGATCCTAGGAAAGTAACACGTAACCAGAGGGGACCCTAACATACCATTCAAAGCCACTATATCGACATGTGAAATGGATACCACCTAACGCCCCAGCCGGTGGGACCCGCAGGAAATCGAAATATACTTTTTTGTAGGAACGAGCTTCTAAAGTTAAGACAAGAAATCTCGCACATACATACTTCGTACGTTCTAGTCGAATTCGATGGGTGGAGATCGGGCTGTTACGGGTGGGAAATAACTTTATTTTCGTTAAGCTTGGAAGGTTCCATGGATTTTCTTGACCTTAGTTACCTAGGTAGGCTCTTACAGATGTTGATGCTACTACCTAGGTAGGTACCCAGGTAGGTATCCAGGTAGGTAGGATGTTAGGATATTCAAATGTAGTTCATTAAAGAAACCTCTACTGTGACTCTTATTAAATCTCCATTGTTTTTGAGAAAACAAAAAGCAAAGCAAGCCCTAAATAAAGGGAGATCCCAGGTGCGTAGCATCTAGTTCACCGATGATATCAACCGCAACACCATTCTGCGGTTCACCGCCCAAAAAGTTAAGGATCGTCAACAAACTACAATCGACGGATCATTTCTCTCCAACCCTATTGTCTATCTCGATCACGGTATATCTCTATGCGGAACACAAGGTCTGTTACTAAGACCTTTGCCATGTCCATTCTCTCCACTACCAATCTATAACCCTTATTGGGCATCCACTTCATGGGAACTACGCATATGTCATAGATCAAGGTTGTATTTTTATACTGTCCAGCCAAGTAGAACAGAACCCAAGCCGATGCTTAAGTTCGTAGAGCACGTCAGCCATCATGCTGCAAACATCTATCCGGAGATCAGGCACGATAGTACAATAGGTACTTAAATGACCTGGTCATCTCCCTAGAGATGTCACCAGCCAGATTCCTTTCTTGTCCTATGTCCACCAGCTAAGGACAGTCCAGTTCAAGCCCACCTCTTCTCCTATCCAGTGAGTATAGACCTACCAGTTTAGAACCTAGCTCAAGCGGTCAATTGCCTAACAACGACTCCAGCTTGAACCAATATCATAATGCGTTACGCTCTTATCGCCCCCGTCCTTTTGGCGGTCACGGCACTCGCTGTCCCCGTCCCCAACCAGGGTGATGTTAGTGTTGCCAACCGTGATGGCATTGATGCCGCTGCCGCTGCCGATGCCAACGTTAGCGGTGATGTGAGCGCCGATGTTAAGCGTGATGACCCAAATGACATTGATGCCGATGTCGATGCCGACGCCGACGTTAGCGCCGATGCGGCTGTGGATGTCTAAGCGTGGTGCAGCGATGATCACGGCGGTCACGGTGAGGATGACTCCGGCTCTGATGTCATCGTCAATGTCGGCGGCGCAGAGACCACTGGAGTGCCAAGTGAAGTAACAACGACTTGCCTACAAAGATGGCCATTACTCTTAACGAGGAGACCACCGGAATGGTCAAATTCTGAGGGTCTAGTTGACAACAAGGAGGCAGATACCACAACTTTAGATTCTATGATCTAATTGTGGCATTCCACACTTTGTCTCCAGAAGAAGCAAAGCTTACGTGCAACTTAGAATTTGGTGGACTGCTGAATTTTGAACTCGAAAGACAAAGAAATGGTTATGGATTTGCCTTGATATCGCTCTAACTCTTAATGAGCTTTAGTGCCTGGAGAACCAAAAGTGTACATATGTAGGGTTCAATATCTCAATACACCCACATATCAAATGCTTTGAATATGCTGTATACAGTAGAGAATAGTACGCAAAGGATGGATAATAATCAACTATTTCCAATAGTCTATCATTTGTTTGTCTGTTATTTGGTCATTCCGAAGAGCCCAACCTTGGAAGTCCCATGTATCACAAATATGCCTTCAAAATGAAAGGAGCCCCCTGTATATAGTACCATCAAGACAGCTAATCCCTGCCACGCCTTATTATGCACTTGATTAAACGTCTATGTCTGGTTACATCAGGATCACAACCTGGGTCGTCGCACATGGTAGCATTTAATATTGATACCCACCCTATCTCTAGGGAAGTAATGGACTGAAATATGGTTTAAAGGATTCAGCCTCAGTAAAATCACCCCTATAACGAGTTACCTAACTTAGTTAACCAGCTACTAGTTACAATATTAGGCTGATCCATTCTCCACAGGATAGTTCCAACGGGCGCATACATATGTACCTTACCCAGATAGGCGACCGTTGGATCGTGCCCAGGCTAAGAGGATAGCGCGTTACGCGACACTAAACTACAATTTACGGTCACCGTCGCGGGAAAATGACGGGACACAGTTGCAATTGACTTGAAAGATACGGAGTACGGAGTTGTCCGTATATCACTACCGGCCTCGGGGACCTTCTTGTTTCAGGGGAATTAGATCTGTCGATCCTCGGGAAGCATGAAGAGGAACGTGTTCGTGATAGGCGAACCATGTGAATGAAGATGGGGGAAGAACCTTGGAATTGTTGTTTTGCCGAATCCTCCAACTCCCTCCTCTTCTAGAATGTGTCCCTTCAAACCATATGTCGCGCTACTCGGCGTCGTAGTACAGAGTACTCCCTGTCTTTATTATACCTATAATCATACCTAACTATACCCCGTACGGAGTATGTAGTTATACTATCCAACATACTATTTACCCACATTGTCTACTTTTTGAGGCCTTGATCCATCTTAAAATTGGATTTCCATTATATTATGACAGACTCCTACTGTATTTGATCTCTTCGTTTCAAAAAAGTAACAAAAAAAAATGTTAAGTAGAGATCTGACAGCCGACGACACTCAAATCTCGGGGCATATTCCTCACACAGATCTCAGCTGAGGAACAAGACCGGGGACCGCTTGGGCCTATGATATAGACACGTACTCATACTCCGTGCAGTGCTCGATAATGATCATCATGGACGCGAAACGCGAAAGGCCGGTGGAGCACGTGCTTGTTGGTTGAACCTCCTGAAAAGGGATAATAGTACGAATGAAGTGGACAGAGTACGACATAGACAGTTACATAAGGAATTAAGAATATTAAGTCTACGCAGGTACGATACATACAATGTAGGAACAGTACATGTTCTAGACTACGAGATCATCAGGAGTCCACTTTACACTACGATACACACTAAAACTAGCGGTATATTGTACTCAGAAATAGAATGAGACCTTTTTTTTTTTTGGCTTTTCCCCTCGGGCTTCTCCCTGGTTTCGAAGCGTGCTAGCTGCAGGCTCAGGTCCACTTCCACACCAGATAGGAAGCTGGTTGTTGACTATAGAACTACTCCGTAGGCAAGTGAATATTAGAATATGTGTGTGACTAGTCACCACAACGGTAAAAGGTAATTATGTGCGACAATAACAAGCAAAAATTGCATCCATATACTAAAATCAATTCTATTTAGTACTACTTCCAGGGTGATAATATGCACATACCAGGCACAATGGATATACCCCGCCCTGAGACAATGCAACTCTCCGACAGGTAGTATGTAAGGATGCGGTGACTCCCGGATGCTCACTCACATTCTTCAGCTTCATCTTGCATCCCCGACGCAGTGTGGAGTTTCTATGTAGTCTGATATATTTTGCTTTTTCTTTTAATTAAAAAGAAGGGTTCCCTTTCAATTTGCATGAGATAGGAGGCCGGCAGTCCCCGAGCCTTGTAGTAAGCGAACAGCCCCTACAGCTAGGTAGGATCACAGGAACAAACTTGCATGGAGATCCTTGCCTGTCCACCTTTTTTTTTTTTTTACAGGGATGTTTAGGTCGAACTGGAGGAACTGGAGAAATGCCGGAGCACATGTATACCTAGGCTATAATACCATTCTAATTGCCTCTGTAATACAATGTTATTATGGACTTCAAGTTTGGACCCCACTGCCGGATACCGAAAGTAGATTGCGATCTGTAACTGGGCTCTGTTTCACAAGCCCTATGTTTTCAAACTAGAATCAATTTTAGGGCCGGATGCTTTAATGAAAACCGTTGAACCGAGGCTCCGCTATGCGCGGGGAAGGGAAGAGGCGTTTCTGTCAGGTTTCAGACCTCACGCAAGGCATTCTAGGAGGAAAGGGAATATTATTCGGACACAAAGAATCTAATAAATCAGAAACAGAGATAATATGTAGTACCATTTGTATGTATACTTGCTAGGAAAGGGAAAACACATCCAACGTTCCAGTGTGCGCCCCGACTTATCGTGATAAGGGCTTGTCTCTCCACTCAAGCCTGGACTCCTAACGTTGCTACCTTGGTATGTATGGAGTAAGGAATTAAGTGTACAATATGGAACTGTTTCAATATTGTCATTGGATATTCAAACGAATATCTTGGCCAATGGAATTGACTTATACAAGGATAACATGCATATGGAGTATTGTAGGCACGTACAAAATTTATAAGCCAGATCGCGTATATGCGTATATGCGTATACTATATCGTGTGCCCAGCTCCCCCTCTCTCCCGTGTCCACGGGTCAAAGCTAACGGCGAACCTTGGAACCTTAGAACCTTGGGTAAGGAAAAATACAAAAAAATAAATAAATATTCAAAACGGGGCGTATCGGAAGGCTGATACTTGCTCAACTCAGAATAGCTTCTCTTTCTTATCCCCACATATGGGTCTCCAGCACGTTCAGGACCAACCCCCTGGCTCGATACATATGCCACTAAGGCAGTTAGGTATCGGCTCCGTGACACTGGGAATTCCCGAATTTCTTTACATGGTGATGTTTGAGGTACGTACCTTGGTTACTATCCCGTGTGTATATTGTATTTGCTCTATTTTTTGGTTCTCATTTTTTGGATTGTTTGTGTATGGAATATGAATATGATGAATAGAAAAAAAAATAAACACCAATCAAACCGGCAAAGTGCATGGTATAGCCGCTCCAATTCAAACAAAGAGAGAGGAACAGATAGATCTAACAGAAAAACACAGATATAGGAGATGGCTACCTACGTATAACATCATATACTAATAATGGAAAAAAAAAAAAAAAAAAAAAAAAAAAAAAAAAAA
>PKQL01000482.1:0-22429 GCA_002916455.1 Penicillium sp. CF05
GAAGAAAAGCCTTGCGGAGAGATGTATTAATTGTCTCAACTTTCCTTTTTTCTTTTTTTTTTTTTTTAAAAAAAAAAAAGGATGGGCGGAATTCTGGAAGCAGACGGGAAGTTGGTAGTAGAGTAGGGTGAGCTGACATACGCACCTTTAACTGTACCTAAGTAGCTAGCCAAGTGCTAGTAGCAAACCAGAGATGTTTTCATAGGTACCCAAGACCCAGGTTGTCTGACGCCCCTTCATAGATGGACCGTCGAAATCCTAATACGTAGGAAACTCCATGCTCTTCTCCTAGCAAAGAAAGTCAACCAGATCTCAGAATCTACGAAATACAATCTCCCGCATTCGAATCGGGAATAGCTCTCAGATATTTCTGTTTTTCTATCACACTTGTACCTCAATTCAGAGTTCCAACCACCGAAGCGATATACGGGCTACAACAACTACATATGTGTGTCCCATCGTGGCGTCTAGGATGGATCAAAATCAGCTTCACAACTTGCACGGAGCGGTTCTTTCTCGATCCTCTTACGAAGCATGCTACACTTACAGGCTTCGGGGCTTCCCTTGTATGAGGGCCGTACCAAAATGCGCTTTATATGGAGTTCAGAGCATAAGAAAAATGCATTTGAATACCATGGATACAGGGCAGGTGCACAGCTCGCTTGCCAATTCCGTGTAAATATTTTAAGAGACTTACAAATATGGAACAAATCAGGTATTCGGGAGAGTTGAACTCTGTTCGGATACCGTAGAGCGCAACCCTCATTGCTCGATGGTGCTCCGGGTCCCTAGGGCGCGCTGACGAAGTTTGCTAGGGCAGTGTGAGTGGCATAGAACGCACCCTTGGCATTGTAGCACTCATCGAACATCAGTGGCTTCGCGCCTGGCAGCCAGGTATAGGCGTGCTTATCCGTGAAGCCCCAGAAGCTAATGTCAGTGATTCCTGCCTTTAGAGCCTCATCGACAACGGCCCCGTAGATGTCGGTCTCCAGTGCGGTGTCGAGCGTGTGGACATCCATCTCAGCAATTGTCACTTCCAGTCCGAGCGCCTTGTAGGACTCAACTATGTTTGTGAGCACGCCCGGTATCGGGGCTACTTCGGTGATGTGCATCTGCAGGGCGACTCCATCGATCGGGACGCCGTTTGCCACGAGTCCGGAGACCAGGTCGTAGAGTTCCTGACGCTTGCCGGGGAGTGACTCCACGAGATTATCGTTTATGAACAGTTTGGCGTCCGTGTCTGCTGCCCGGGCGATGTGGAAGGCATCATCGATGTAGCCGGGACCGAGTACTCTATAGAAGTCGTTGTCGGGGCTTAGCCCGCCGCCCTGGGTTTCGAGGGCTTCGGTGACAACGTCCCACCGATTCATCTTGCCGTTGTACCGGTGCATGACCGCCTCAAAGTGAGCCGTCATCGCAGCACGAAACGCTGTGGGATCGGTGATATTGAGCAAGTAATCGGGGTTACAGCAGCTCGAGATGAGGCCGTGTCCCTTGACCGCCATGTCATTCTCTTCGGCGAAGTTAACGAGGCGGTCGAGCGTGTCCCAGTTGTAGTGCCCTTCGGTCGGGTTAAGGAACGACCACTTCATCTCGTTTTCGGGAGAGAGACTGTTGAACTGGTTTGCAAGGACTGTGGCAAACCGAGAATCATTAAGGTAGGTTGGATTGATCGCCCCAGACCCGATGAGAATGTCCTTCTTGGCTGCCTCCTCCCTCAGTCGGGTGGTTCCCGTGCTGTCGAACGCGTTGGTTCGTTCAGTAGCGGCAAGAAGCGCGATGATGAATGTTGTGGCATTGATGGTCTTCATGATTCTGTTTAATGAAATGTTTTGTCTTCCTGATACCCAACGGTGACTGATGTGCGACCTTTATAGGTCTTTGTGGGGAGATCGACGATGACGCGGCAGAGCAGGGTACGAACACGATACTGTGGTGTCTATGCGAAATTCGGTACGGCCTCGGAAGTGAGGAACCACGAATTTGTCTTTAGGATAGCCTAATTTGGCAAGCCTAAGAGTAATTCCCCTAGTCTACTATCCATCCCCTAAAGATCCCCTACCAACGACTAAGTAAATTAGGCACTATAAATTCCCATTGCTCGGCGAGCACATTCCCTTGGCATTCCCTGGCTATGTATTTTTCATTCATCCATGGATGATGTGGGGAATTACTAATCGTATAGAACAATGGATGCCGAGGTATCTGACTAGGTACATATACCGGTACGTAGAGAAGTGGACGTGGAAGATCTTCGAATACGGTTGATAAATACGAGTAGACTCCATAGTACTATTTAGGGTTCTGCCGAACTTTGGAAGCTCCGATTCTGGACCAGCCGAAGCTAAATCTCTAAATCTTAAGTTGAGGACCCACAATGATACCGATAGGGGTACGAAGGTTAAGCCAAATATTTCGGTGGTCCCACTGTATCGGCCAATCAATGGGCATGCTCGTATTCGTTTCGAGCTAGAAATCAAAGTTAGATGGTCATGATCCGATGTTTTGGATCATTTCTAAGTCTGCTTCGTGCCACTCTTAAAAAAAAAAAAATTGTTTGACTCCGTCTAACCATCCACTCGAAGTGGTCTTCTTCCTGAATGTCGTTTCTCGACATCGATCTCTCGCCTTAACTTTATTTGATAGTTTGTTTCGTTGTTCTCACGTCTTATTTTGTTTGACTTCCTGTTATTCACCGAAGTTACGGGATCACAACGATTATGTCCAGCAATGAGCGCATCGAAGGACCTTTCGAGCTACCTGGAGAACCTATGGAGTCACATACCAAATATCACCCCACCACTGACAAGACAGGCATCCATGTAACCGGTAAGCTATGTTATCTGTTTATATGGTTATTCCTTTCTGTTGCTCGGTGGGTACACTTGATGTTCAAATTATTGATGTGACCTGCGCCCCTTAGAAGCTGGCCGCATCGATATTGACTGGAACTCGAAGTTCGTGCGTGGATTTTCAGTCCTCTCCACTGGACCATTCTTGGGACGACCTGCTACCCCACCACCTGAATACTCTGAGTTACCGACACAGAATGCCGATAGCCCGTCCGTGGGTCCCGAGCGTACGTCAATATGCCCCGAACCTAGCACGGAAAACAGAAAAGCTTGGCATGCCAAATTGAACATCGTGATCCAAGTCGTGGGAAGTCGTGGGGATGTTCAACCTTTCATTGCCCTCGGAAATGAACTTACGCAGTACGGACACCGCGTGCGCCTCGCTACACATGATGTGTTTGAAGATTTTGTGAGAGATTCGGGATTGGAGTTTTACCCAATTGGAGGTGATCCAGCAGAGCTTATGGCTTACATGGTGAAAAGCACCGGACTCATCCCTAGTATGGAAAGCCTACGAACAGGTGAAATCCGCCGCAAGCGCATCATGATTCGGGAAATGCTTGATGGTTGCTGGAGCTCATGTATAGAGCCGGATATGGTAACAAACCACCCATTTGTGGCCGATGCCATCATCGCCAATCCGCCAAGCTTTGCACATGTCCATTGTGCCCAAGCACTCAGTATTCCGGTACACCTGATGTTCACCATGCCTTGGAGCACTACAAAATCTTTTCCACATCCATTGGCAAATATGAATGCCGAAGATGCACAGTCCAGTTTGAAAAACCAGGTCTCCTACGATATTGTTAACTGGCTTACATGGCAAGGGTAAGATCTTTTCTGAAACGCAATGTATTGCATCGGGCTAACTGATTCTGCTAGTGTGGGTGATGTGATCAATGGGTGGCGGAAAGATCTTGACCTTGATGAAGTGGCCACGTTTGAAGGCCCTCGTCTTGCCGAGTTACTGAAAGTCCCCTTCACGTACTGCTGGTCCCCAGCCCTCGTCCCAAAACCGGTGGATTGGCCGTCTCATGTTGGTTAGTGCCGGTTTCGTAAATCCTTCATCAACCGAGATAGCTAACAGAGTCTCTAGACGTCTGCGGTTTCTTCTTCCGTGACCCCCCACAATTCGAACCTCCGTTAGATCTCCAGGCCTTTCTTTCATCCGGCCCCCCACCAATATATATTGGATTCGGGAGCATTGTACTTGAGGACCAGGTAGAATTTACAGCAACCATTATTGAAGCGGTGAACACTGCCGGTGTTCGGGCTATCATTTCTAAGGGCTGGTCAAATCTGAGTGGAACGAATACCGGTAAGGTACATTTCATTGGGGATTGCCCCCATGAATGGCTTTTCCAACATGTGGCGGCAGTAGTACATCATGGAGGCGCTGGAACGACAGCTTGTGGTTTGCGGAATGGCAAACCAACAATCATTATCCCATTTTTCGGAGAGTGAGTTTCTCAACACCCTACTACGTTTCAATAGACTAACTGCCCATTAGCCAGCCATTCTGGGGAACTATGGTTGCTGCAGCGGGCGCTGGTCCTAACCCTATCCCTCATAAGGACCTTAGTGTTGACATTTTGGCTCAAGGGATAAGGTATTGCCTTACGGAACAAGCAAACACTGCAGCCTCCACAATTGCGACAAAGATGGGTTCAGAAATTGGTGTTCAAGCAGCAGTGTCTTCCTTTCATCGGCACCTTCCATTAGAGCACCTTCCATGTGATATATGTCCAGGACAAACAGCAGTGTGGTCTTACTCTACAGGCGACAGGAAAATAAAAGTCTCAAAACTCGCAGCAGCGCAGTTGATCGCTCAGGGTCTGCTTGATCCAAAACAACTCAAAATGTACGCGAATGTTTGGGACACTATTCTTTTACGCTGGAGTCACACAACTAACCAGTCTCCAGGCGTGCCCTCAATCCCATTATCATTGAGAATCGCCGATGGGACCCCATTACAGGCGGTGCCTCTGCGGTTTTAGGGACGACGACAGACCTCACTGCTTCCATTTTAGGATTGTTCTACAAACCCTTTGAGGAGTATCAAGACTACCAAGTCAGTCACAGAGATCGACCCTTGAGTAGCAAATCTAGTCAAACTACGAACGGGTCGAACTGCAACTCTACCGGAGATTGCTCCCTGCAGATGACAAAGGAGGCACCTGACAATATACCCAGTGCCTTTACCAATGATAGAGCTTCTACAGCGAACTCGTTGTCCAGCTCAGGAAGTTCTTCGAGTCGTCATAGAGCGAGGCTTGCAGGGAAGATGGCAGGGGCCTCAATAATGAGTGTTGCTAACTTCGTGCCGACTGCGCTGAAGGGGATGACCGTGGACATCCCGCTCGCTATGACCGAGGGAATGCGCAATATACCTCGGCTCTATGGCGAAGAGCCACGGGATCATGGCCCCGTTACTGGGGTCAAGAGCGGCTTTGCTCTTGCTGGCAAAGGTTTCGCGTGCGGGATGGCTGAGGCCGTGAGCGATTTAGTCGTGAAGCCATACGAAGGCGTCCGAAAGGATGGCGCAAAGGGAGCTGTCAAGGGTGTCGGCAAGGGTATAGCAAACATGACGTCTAAAGCGGGTTGTGCCACGTTTGGTGTATTAGTATATCCCAGTGCCGGTATTGCGAAGAGCCTGAAATCAGCATTGTATACCGGGACGAGGAAAAGGATTCTCAAGGCGCGCCATGCCGAGGGAACATGGCTGTTAGAGAATGGTGGACTTGACGGAATGAATAGCGACATTTCTGCATTCCAAAGGGTGATAAAGGGTAAGAAAACCTGAATCTGTGATTGGAATTGTGTGTCCGATCTCAATGGGAGGCTTGGATGGGTGCGAGGCAATTGTGGGATGAAAATTCTGAGGTGTTCTTGGATGACAAGAAAGCACTGCAGTGCAGTAGAACATCATTGCACAGAAAGCTTTGGTACATGGGCCAGGCTCTTAGCGAATGCACTCCTCTCTCTATATCTCACGACTTCTGTTTCATATTTAACCGCGGTATCCTATTACATATACCTTTTGAGAGACTTGTGCTCCTTGTTTATATGTAATGTGAATTTGTTTCTCTTGGGAGAATTTCCCACTTAGAATACTGCCCTGAAACATGCTATTCTCATGCTCAAAGATAACCAATGCTCAAAGATAACCAACCCTTCATGGGGGACCTCCAAAATGCCAAGACTGTAGGTGGAAAACGAGTTATACACGTGATCTGGGCACCATCTAACAGCACGTGACCACTGATACAATCACGTGCAATATCTCGTTTGGACGGCAGATAGCCGGTCAGGAGGCTAAACAAATTGGTCGGGCTGAGGGCACCATACTTGGAAGGGAACGGGAAAGGCGAATTGATTCAGCCCCATAAGATATTAGCAGGTGCCACTCCCGTTCACCGAATGCGCTCCTGGGAGTTCATCGACATTAGACAGGCAATTTTTGCCAGGTTCTCACATGTCATGGGAATTCAATCAACGCTGCTCAGGTGGATTCAGATTGCCTTGGGTATCAAATTATTTATCCAATATATCCACATCGCTATTAAATTTCACATATATACGCAAAGAAAATGGGCTAGCGCTTGATGCCAAAATAGATAGGTGCGTTTGAGCGCAAACCTTTGAGCCAATGGGCTGTAGGGTCCAATAATACCAAAGTATGGCTTTATTGAACCTTGCGCACTTGGGTCACAGGCGAACGATATACTCGGCGGCCGTGAACAATGTACAAAGCAATTGCAAAGATGACAACGGCTCCGAAGACAAGGATAGACCAATTCATATCCACCAGGGTCGGGTTATTGGCGGTTGGGAAGAAGGTGAAGATGATGGCGAAGCAAAGCCAAGCCAATGAGAAGACATTAACCGGTAACCCGAAAATACCGAGCGAAAAGCGCGAAGGCGGGATCCCACCCGGTTGAAATCGGACCCGGATGACGGCAGCAATCGGCAAGATGTAAGTAGTGAAGAGTGCAGCGATCATGACAGATGCGACAGCATTGAAAGCCGCAGTAGATCCGATGTTGATCAAGCTCAGCAGCACGGTAATAATAGTCGATACAAACACAGAACAGATGGGAATCTGTGTGCGTCGGTTAACATGAGCCAGTTGCTTGGAGAACGGCAAGGCATCATCGCGTGCAAAAGCAAAAGTCTGACGGGAGACTGTAGCAAGAATACCGATAGCGCTGCAGACTTCCATCACAAGAATGATAGCAGCCACACCATTAGTGGCAGCCATGGAGCCAGTGGCATGATTAACTGCCGGGAGGAAGGAGAATCCACTCGCCGGGGCGAGCACATCCTGTATATCTCCCATCTTATACAGCAAGGTGATTAGCATAATGAAACCAAGACCGCCGTTGATCAAAGCGGTCGAAACCATACACCAGGGGACCACCAAAGCAGCATTCTGGACTTCCTCGGCTAATAGATGTTAGCTATCATGGCGAACGAGAAGTGTGGCGTTTGACTTACACATATGTGTAGCAGCATCGGGGCCTGTCCAGGAAAAGATTGGAGTCAGCTGGCCCACCAGACACGCGAGGCCCATGCTCGGCCATTCGCCAGAGTTTGTGAACTCCTTCCAGACAGAATCCCCAGAGGCCTTTCCCGGTGACATGGACCACATCAGGACAACGACAACAACGAAACCGAAGAGGTGAAGGGCGAGGATGAGGCCCTCCAGAGGAGGGAGAATCTTGTAGCCCCAGGTATTCACCAAAGTTCCGACGGCAGCGATAGCGATGGTCAGCAGTGTGCCATGCCAGCGCTCAAAGCCATACACCCAACCGGAGGGATCCGAGTAGTTGAAGACCAGTAGTCCTTGAATCAGAGTACCGCAAAGGTAGCAAATACTAGCAAAAGCAGCTTGCCAGCCCAACACCGAGAGCCAACCTAGAACTGAATTAGCGCTGAGGTCGTCGGATTGGAATCCAAGGTGTCGGCTAACCGGTGAGATAGCTCAAGAATCGTTGGCATCTCGGCCAGGCGAATTCACTGACCCAGTGGTACTGTCCACCCGATGTTGGGGAGCTGGCTAGTCAATCTCCGTGCGCAATATGCAGGTCGAATCGGACTTACATGGATGCGATCTCGGCCATGGAGATCACGGCAGAGAAGAATCCAACGAACGAGCCAATATATACGTAGATCATGCCGGCTCGTCCACCATCGATCAGGCCGTAGGTACTCGTGCTGCGGCATTCTCTATTATTCCCAGTGCTCCCTTGTAATATCGCGCGTGCAAACTCACAGCAGGATCGACTCCCATGTCGCCATCAACGTCGTCGTGAAACCTAAGATCGAGTAAAAACGAAAGTTTCTCTATCGTCGATCAGTATTAGGCCCCGGTTCCAGGAAATGCGCAACCCACCTTGAACTGTTGGGTCTTTCCTAGCCGCTGCATGTCCCAATCATCCTGGTCGGTCGCGTCGATGCCGACATCCTGGGACATCATATTCTTGTCCATCGCTCTGTTCATGGCGACGGGTATAATGGAAAAGGGAAAAAACGCGATCAGACCAAGGCCCTGGGGCCCTAAAGGTAATAATCAAAGGGGGGAAGGGAGAAAGGGAAAGCCCGAAAAGTGGATCCAAAGAAGAAGTTTATTTGGTCGAGGACGTTCAGGTCGCATCTGCACTTTTGTCGACTTTATACGCATTAATTAATACCTTAAGGGACATTTATATTCCACAATCCCAATTCCCTGAATATTTTTCTCGCGTACAATATACAATATACAACATGTAAACATAGAAGTTCAATGTAAGAGTAAACGGAGTAAATGGAGTTCAAAATTTATACTTGAATATGATTGGACCCTCCCAGTCATTTAACTTTATAGGCGGGATCGAACTTTCCGGTTTCTTCAGTGCACAAGCCGCTGGAGGCCAACGCCCCCATATTGCCTGAGTCTCATGTGTGATTTCAAATGCAACACAGGCCTCTACACATCCTTGTACATACTACAGACTAGTAGTAGTTATAAGGGTGCCTAGATTGTATTCATTTTTGGACGCACTTCATACTATCTATTCAATATCCACAAATAATCAATAGTCTAAAAATATTGAAGGTTTGTTTGATTCATAAAGGATTCAATAATACGCCGTAGTATATAGTGAAGTATTCTATTCAAATAAAAGTAAGAGACCAAAAAAAAAAAAAAAGGGTACGGAATACTACATCGTACCTTTTTATCTCGTGCTAAATATATTGTTAGCCGACCCTTCCGGGCGAAATATCCATGGATGTTTCAGTTGATTATCCTTCTGTTCAACTTCTTCCTGTCCACATATAATATCCGTACAGATAGTCTTTAAGCTTTCCTTTAGAGTTTTATACATTCTAGATATAAATCAGCGAGACGAGACTTCATTATAGCTGTTAGGGCTTTTTTGGAGTTATCTCGATCGCGTGGCTTGCCAAGTAGTATCCGTAATGGACATCGGGAGATCTCTAGGCCGATAGCATGTTAGTTACTACATGTTTTTCCTAGAGCAAAGTGCAAAGTTACTGTCCCCATCATTTATCCGGAAGATGTACTTGTCAATGTTTGATGCAATATGGAGATGAGACTACATATATATCTGGCAATAAGATACTCCGTATTACGTACTAGTCATGCTTTCCACTAACAAGTGAAGGATCTCAGCCTTACATATTATAGGGCATTTTTCAAGCCATTCTTATTCCAACGTTCAAAGAAACCCCCCCATATGTAATCGTGCCAAGGGCCCAGCATCTGCCCAAATACATTGTACCCACGCGACCGTCTAGTGACCAACACTCCGCAATGTCTTGGCGTAAAAATACGCAGAACCGAATACGAAGCAAATTGCATGTCCTTTCTTTTTATATGTACCTTCAAATGTTGTATGTCTCACCTCCGGATTCACCTGTTTCATATCCCATTGTCTTGGGACTTGGAGGACTAAACTGAATGGGGACATCAAGGCCGATCTCCGAAGTTTCTGTGAAAAGGAGAGGAGTAAAAGATCAGCATAAAAAGCAAAAAGAGCAAAACGGTAGATGTACGAACTATAAAATATATTGCTGATGAATACTTTTCCTTGTGCACGGTATACAGAGTACAACACACTATAATATGTTCTAGGAAACATTGAAGTCTTTTATCTGATCCCAAGATTGGATGATGGAGCCGGACCGCCACAAAGTAGCGCCACAACTTCGGGGAATACCTTGATGACGACGCGCGGGGCTGATGGCGTTGCCGTTCCCTTCGAGGAGTCTTACAGCCAAATTCTCACTGGATGAATGGATGGGACTCCATCCAGCCACGAGGGAATTACCGCCGCGTTACCCTATCGGCAGATGTTTTCGTCGCTGGTTGGCGCAGACGCGCAATTCTCGAAGGGATATTGACCCACGCGGAGCTTGGCAGGTCCATCCTATTCCTATGGAAATCCGCCATCTACCGAATCACTGTACGCGTTCACGCTCAGTTCCACTGTGTTGCCAAGACCAAGTGGTTCCTGCCGATAAGAAGTGTTTTTCGGGATAGACGGCGGGGAATCGACGTTAAAAGGAGGATGTGAAATAAAACCATGCCGCCGCAGCCCCTGGCTCCGGGGCAAAAGACTCACACTGTCTCTCTGTTCGAATCCCTTGTTTCGTCCGCGATGCGGTAATGTCCTTGCGGACTTCTTCTGGCGTGGTACGCCTGAGCTCCTGGCTTCGCAATGATCGTCTGTACACCCGCTTTCCATTCCGATGGATTGCTCTGATTCTCGCCGCCATCGGGGGTCTCATTGTATTCTATCTGTTTGCTGTCCCACAACTTCTCAAATTCAGGTTCCGCGCCGGTTTAAGCTGGTATGACTTAGGAGTTAAAGGGTTCGGCCCAGACCGAAATTACATCTCCTTCGATCAGGAGTCGCCCATTGTCGAAATCACCCCGCCTGGCGCAAAATGCGATCCCCGGTATACATTCCTTGCGCCTCGAGGCGATTCTACTGCCCATCCAGGTCCGATGATCTTGAACCCCGATGGAGAACTTGTGTGGACACAATGGAACGGCGATACGACACAAGATTTCAAAGTGCAGCGGTACAAGGGCGAGGACTACCTCACTTATTGGCAAGGAGACACAACCGACGGTTATGGACGAGGGTCATGGTACATGGTAGGTCGCACACCAAGCTACCTCACCACAATTCCGGTTCTCTAATTAGATTGTGCAATCACAGCTTGATTCAACATATACCCAGAAGTATATGGTGTCTCCAACCGGCGTATATGACGGCGACCTGCATGACTTCCAAATCACTTCCAACGATACCGCAATCTTGATGATCTATGACCCTATCCTGATGGATTTGAGCTCTATCGGCGGCCCGGAGCTAGGATGGTTTTATGATGGAATGTTCCAGGAAATCAACCTCGAAACCGGAGAACTGCTATTCCAGTGGCGCGTATCCAATTTTTACCACCCGAGTGATAGTTATTGTCCGATTGGAGATAGCGGTCAGACGCGGACCTCGGGGTATGACCACTCGCACATCAACAGCGTGGACAAGGATGATCAGGGCCGGTATCTAGTTTCGATGCGCCATCTCCATACTGTTGCGTGCATAGATGGCACCACTGGTGATGTCCTCTGGTCACTTGGAGGGAAACGGAACAACTTTGCCGATGCCTCGGATGGAGCTGCCACCGACTTCTCATGGCAGCATGATGCTCGCTGGCAAGGACCAAACCGTCTTAGCCTGTTCGACAATGCAGCCAACAATAACGACAACCTCTCCGCGGTGAGCCGTGGGATGATCGTTGATCTTGATATGGAAGCGCGGCAGGCAACGTTAGCGCAATCTTTTGACCATCCACATGACATGATGGCCGTTTCTCAAGGGAATGTGCAAGTACTGGACACAGGCAACGTGCTCGTGGGCTGGGGTCACTCTGCAGCGTTCACCGAGTTCTCTCCAGAGGGCGATATTGTATGCAATGTGCACTTTGGTGCCTCTGCTTTCTTCACATTTGGCCGTGTCGTCTCCTACCGAGTGTTCAAGTTCGACTGGGTTGGTAATCCTCTGACAATACCAGACACTGCGGTCACACCAGAGAGTGTCTTCGTCAGTTGGAACGGTGCTACCGAGGTAGCAGAATGGCGAGTTGAGGCATGGGACGGTGAAAACCTTAGAAATATGAACTTCACGGCTGTCGACCAAGTCCCTCGCACCGGTTTCGAAACTGAAATCCCACTGACCTCCAAAGTTGATTCATTCTTCCGCGTGCGTGCAATCGACTCAAACGGAGAGAGTCTCGGTGTGACGGAACTACTCCAGCGACTACCAGCGTCATCGGAGGGTTCTCCCCATATAAGCCTATGGGCCCTCGGGCCCATTGTGTTTGTGGTACTTGTCGGCCTTCTTTGCGGTGTTTATTTTGCTGTCCACCGTCGATTCCGCCAGGGTTCCAGCTCCAGTGGCCCTTATCAATTGGTGTCGCACAAGGATGAAAATGAGGGTGATGAAGAACATGATCGTCTACCATTATAGCGCGCAGGCGTCCTATATACCCCTTTTGCATGTACATAAGTCGATCTGCATATTTGATCTGCATATATTATGGAATGAATTCATCTTCCATTTCCTCATTCCCCCTTTCCATCCTTGGTAGGTTTTTGTCGAGAATGTACTCACCACATTCTGTCGCTGTCACTTCGCAGTCTGTTCATGGCTGTTCATTGATGTTGACCCCGTGTCTGATGTTAATTACTCGGAAAGTGACCGTGGTAATTTCCAAGAGTTCATAACGCTGACCGCTAGTTTTTGTGGACTCAAAGTGGTGCTACATGGACAAACAACTACCCGAGAAAGCGGTTAAAAGACCCAGGTATGACGTCTCCATCAACGGCGACCACATTACCTGAAATCGAACGCATTGTAAGCCATTGAAATAGCGAAATGGCCGTGCGCAATTTATCTGGGTCTCTCAAAAGTCGCAAGACGCAAATTGCGCGAACACATCGACCGACTCGAACGGGCTTTAAACGAGGAGGCGAAATTGGGTCAACTTGATAGAACCAGCTCAGTTCGTTTCGATCAGACAGCGGTGCCCTTTTGGTGCCATCAAGAGGAAGGATTGCATTTCCATGTCCTTTTCGGTCATCTCTTCTTTGTTGGATCGTTGAGCATTTGGGAATCCTCGGAAAAACAGGGCTGATCCTAGGCGAAGTTCCATGCGGGCCAGGTGCATTCCGATGCAGACTACATATTATCCATTGTGTAAGCCGGTAAGCTTTCCAAGGTTATCGGGGTATGTATCTCTTGACTTACTACGCGATCCACCGCCGAATGGAATGGAAATATCCTTCATTTCCTTGGTCGGGTTTTCCCATCTCTCGGGATTGAACCTGAATCCCGTTAGTGATAATCTCCGCGGGGCGGATTTCCTTCTTACGTGTCTGGGTCGGGAAAGACTGTCGGGTCCCGGTGTAGACTATAAGACTGAGTCGACACCGTCGCTCCGCTCGGAAGGAAGTATCCTTTGAAACTGGCCCCTCCCGAAGGTACAGCACGAGGGAGACCAAAAGGAACAGCCGTGTGAAGACGAAGGGTCTCGCTGATGACCATGGTAAGGTAAGGCAAATTCCGAAGGTCGTTGTCATGGATCGGCTCAGACAACGCTGCCACCTCGGCGACTAGCTTGTCTCGAATTCGCTTGTTTCCACAGACAGCGTAGGTAAGGTAGGTCAAAGTAACAGCAGTGGTATCACTTCCTGCGACGATGTACCCTTGAGCCTCATTCTTGATCTCTTCAGGAGTAAGGCCGCCCTTCTCGGTGTCAAACAACTTGGTAAACAGTGTCTTCTTCGGGTTGGAGGGATTTTCGATGATCATTTTATTGTATCGGTCGATCGACTGGCTTGTATATGAGATCATTCGCTTCCCGGTTTCTATGGTGCGCTTGAAGACTGGCAAAGGCAGATATTTGCCGAAGTAGACCAGGTTAGGGAATGTTGTTCGTATCGGTTGAAGGCTTGCGATCCGTTCCAGATCTAAGGTGTATTGGGTTTTCTGTGATGTGGTGTTAGAGTTGATTCTGGAGCTTTTCTTGTTTGTTTATCACCTTGCCAGCTTCGAGCATGCGGAACGATTCTCCAAAGCTAAGTCCCGATAATGTCGGTCGCCATGAACAGCCACCATTTAAACACGTCGGTGGTGCCACGGTTCTGTATCTCTTCTGCCATCCTTGCGATCGTCATTTTCACACGGCCTGTAATCAAATATTCATGCTGGTGCAGTGACGTGTCGGAGATCGGCGATGCCAGTAGACGACGGCGGTTAGAATGGAAATGCGGGTCAGTGGTCGAGAAGACGTTTTCCATGCCATTTGGTAGGAGCGTTCGATACCAAGGGGACTTAGGAAGCGCGAGTTAGTCTTGTGTATTTCCTTCACGGCATCGACGTCGCAAATGTCGACTCTATTAGGCCCGGTTCGAACGATTGGACCTTGATATTGCACATGTCAGCACTCCCTATTCCCAAGCCTGGAATGATCGAAGACCTATTCCATGGATTTTGTCCTCGAATCATTTTCTTACCATATTTCTCATGCAGATCGTGAACATAGTACGGGACCTTCCCGGCGAACCAATGTCGTATGTAAACAAGTTCGGTCCAGTTAGAGATCGTCGGGCCTGGAAGCCGTGCGAGCGGACTAGAGAGACGGTTATAAATGAAGTGCTACACTGCAGTCAGCTTTAAGGGCGGAAAGGTCCTCTGATAAGCAGCAATCTTACGAGACCCAATACTCCAAGAAAGCAACATAAAATTGCGGGAAGATGGCTGACAGACTCCATGGTCGTGATTTGTCGAATATTTCACATGGGTCTGTCTCTTCTCATTGACAGGTCAACATGGTATTTATATTTGGCAATGTAATCGTGTGAGATGGCCTAAACCACCCTATTACACGCATAATGCAATCATTCCGGTGCTTCATTGCCCGAAGTCCGAATAATGTCGGAGCACGGGGGCATTCGGCCCTTGTTCCAAGAAGCACCGAGGGAAGTGATCGGCATTAGGACCGACTACCTACAACTACTTCATATAACTAACTACTTCTCCGCTGTGTGGCAACTTCAGAATAACTCATTGCTTTAAAAAATGATTGTATCGATTTCGACCCATGTCGTCTGAAAGATTGAGGAATTTCCACTTGTCAGCGGATGCCAACACATGTTCTAGATTAGGCGCATATCAGAAAGTGTTTCCCTCAACGATGTCATTATTTGGTATATCGATAGTACTTCCAGGTATACTACTAGGCCCTCTGTAGCCTCTAACAAGTGAAAATCGCACATGTAGGGAGAATTACAGAATTAAAAAAAAGGAGGTGCTTACCCATAGCTATTCAAGCAGGTGGTTGCTTGTTAGGGTTTAGAACCCGGCAGGATTAGACAAAACCCGTCAAAACCCGACCTACCAGCACTCTACATTGGTGCTATTTGTGATCTCCCTTCAGATGCAAGGAATAGAGGTAGTATTTCAATCAGATACCATTTCCAAGACAATTTGAGAGCACGAGCCTATAAGTAGCCCTAATTGTTAATTATTCGAAATGTTCTTTAAGCTTAGCTTCTTCGGGTTACGGCCAGGGCCGAGGGATCTGCTGCAAAACACTAGTAGCCACCTGGGCTCTACTTTACCGATCTATTATTAGGGTGCCCTAATCTATAACAACTAGGTACATAACTATACTATACATGGTGGTTCCTAGAGCCTCTGGCTGGGCCTCACTTCTTTCTAGTGCAATAAATAGTCTCCCTTATACGGCCCGAAGTCTTTTCTTAGTAGTGTTTGATACATATCCTTTTGGAAGTCTCTTTAAGAATTTTCAGATATTTTTTAAAGGGATGCTGTTCTTTGAAATTGACCCCCGTTATTGGTTCTAGTTGGGCTATCAGGCTTACTTCCACCGACAATAATTACCAACATGCCTTCGCTTTCGGTTAGTTAGAGTTACAATTTTCTCTCTATGATAAGCGACCATGGAAAATTTTTTTCTTTGAGCATTTATTTGATTGGCCAATTCTAACAAAGAATATGGAAAAGGAAAACGGGAAAAAAAGAATACTCCGATAGGGGGAATCGAACCCCCGGCTGCCGTGTGAGAGACGGCGATGTTAGCCACTACACCATATCGGAGGGGTACTGCGAATTACCCTCTTAGGTTTAGTCTTGACCCCTTAGGTTTAGCGCTCTTTAGTCCGTGTGCGTTCCCGTGCGTGGTTCTATATAATCCCTCTATCGCCCCTTCAATTTTTCGCTGTATTTCGCCCGCCCGCTTTTCCTTTCTCCTCGTCTTTGTCCGTGCTCTGCAGGTGAGGCATTTCTGCTATTGATCCGGATCACCGAGCTCCTAAGCTCCGCCACCCCCTTTATCCCGATCGTGCGAATGCAATCTGCCTTGCCCGCCCTCGTCTGGCCCTGTCTTCCTCAGCTCCGACCGGTGCGCTCAAGATGAGACCGCCTTTTCCCTTGTTCCGCGACACCGACCGGCAGACACTGACCGGCAGGCTCACCGCGTCGGATGTCAATCGGCCGGTTTGTAGTTTACTTTAAGCAGGCACAGTCGCCCTACATTCGTCCACGAAGTCGTCCCTATGCAGCCGGGCTGCAAATCTGCCTTGGTGCCGATATACCCTGTGAGAGCCTTGTCGACCTCGGCTGATAGCGCTCGCCTCAATATAGAACCGAAGATGACCGGGATCGAATTTCTCGGCCGCGATTCGTGGCTTGCCCAGCGATTAACTCAGGGACATTTTTTTTTTACGTTGACTGCAATACCCACGGCTTCAGATCTACAACGCCACGAGGCGACGCCGTTAATCCGCGCGGGAACATCCAGTTCCTTCGATCTACACCAATCTATCGCGCAGTCGATTCTAGAGATCTACGTTCTCGATCCATATTATCAAGGCGCCTTGTGACTGAACTAATTGACTTCGGGCTTTTTGAACCTGGAGCATGGAGTACATACTCTAAATCAACTAACGAAACCACGCCCATAATTGCGTCCCATGATCATTGTACGCACCTTGGTAAACCATGACACCGATCTTGCTTAGCCTCGAAAATGAAAACTGCAGTACAACACTAATGGATGCTTTTGCCGTTTGATGAGTTTGCACTCAAAGAATTTCGAATCTTCTCGAAACGGCATTGTAAGGAACAGGTATAATACAATTCCTGGTACGTATTTCAGATGTTCATAGACCATTATGGCTAATAATAGCATATAATCAGTTATACTAATAATAAATTATCACGAAAGTGAGCTCCACTTTAGCATACCTCGCTCATCTGATAAGACGATCAAGCTCTGGGGTGCTCAGACGGGCAAAGAGCTACAGACCCTCGAGGGGCGTTCCGACTCGGTCGCTTCCATCGTCGGCCAAATTCCGAGCCAACCCGACCCTCACGTTTCCGTCGCAAATGACTGGGTCGCCTTTAGAAACGAAAAGCTGATATGCCTCCCTGCTGAGCATCGCAAGTTCATCTGCTCAGATATACGACACGATAGGCTGGCTCTCGGTTACTCTACGGGGAATGTTTTAATTATAGGCTTCCGCAATAATTAGATTACTTGGCTTTACGCTGGGGCTCCTTTTCATTATCCTATAATACAAATTCATCAGAGCATTGGCCAGTTTAGCACTTTGTATAATACAGAGGCATCATAGTACCACTGGGAAAGTAATTTAGCTCTTTCCCAAAACGTATGGATTGTTCCGGCGAACCATATAATTTACATCTGTCTGGGGAATGTCATAAATGTGACTGCCAAGACTGTTACGATCTGATGTCACATGCCAGATCACATGTCATTGATTAGTTTGCTTTCTTCTTTGTTTGCCTTAAGCGAGCAAGGACAGGGTTTGCATGGTTTGCATAGATCTCTGGTTTGATTAGCTTTCTCAGAGAGCTCGCCAGATCTTGCTTTCCTTTCTCTCTTTCTTTCCCTGTCTTTAGTATTCTCGTTGGAATGCACTCTCTTGCTTTGCTATGCTTTGCTCGTAGATCTGGCTCGTCACATTATACTAAAGACCCTCTCTGCAAAGGCCTGTAGATGAGAATCGGCATTCGCTCTCGTATAGCTGTATAGAGGTCTCATTACGAGTACACTCTCGGCTCGAAGCATCTCTTCTTAGTGGACAGCTCGGTGACGTGGCGTACCTAAGTGCGTGAACTAGAGATTGGGTTGCTCCGGGACATTTAGTAAGCTGAGCGCGAGAGACTGTCTGGACCCTTCTTATCAAGACTCCACCCCCGGATTTCCTCCCCGGATTTTTTCTTCTTCTCCACTTTTCTCAGGCAAAGGTGCCAGTGCAAGATTTTTCACCTCGCTACCTCCCCAGATCCTATCGTCAAAATGGATCCCATTCAACAGCTTCGTTCAGAGCTCCGCGCAGAATTTTCCTCCACTATCGACAACCTTCGAGATGAAATTCAGAGCCTACAGCATGCTCTCCAGCAAGCTTCTTTACCTAAAACACAACCCCTCTCGTCGAAACGTCCTAAATCCTCTCTCCCCGATCCAGAGAAATTTACCGGTCTCGTAGTGAAATACGATACGTGGGATGCCGCAATTCGTGCTAAGCTCGCAATCGACGGACCCGCCATAGGAGATTCTACAGCTCAGTTTTACTACGTCTATCTCAATCTCGCTAGTCAAGTTCAGGCTATGGTTCTACCTCAGCTTACCGCCGCGCGTGACTCCGGCATTCACGATTACAATACCATTCTCGACTCTCTTCGTCGTGTGTACGACAATCCGAATAAGATTCAAGAAGCCGAGGACCGTCTCCTTTCGATTAAGCAGTCTCCCGAAGAATCCCTCGCAGCTTATATCGCTAAGTTTGAACGTGTTCTCTACGAAGCAAAAGGACAAGATTGGCCCGACGTCACAAAGATCTCCACCTTTCGTAAAGGTCTTCAAGCCTCACTTCGAAACCGCCTTTCCTAGCAATTAAACCTTCCCCGTACATACACAGAGTTTGTCAGCGTCGTACAGTAGCTCGCCGGCTATTCTTTCTCTACCACCACGCATTCGAATTCAAGCACGCACACGACAGCTTCTTCGAATACACACAATAACGATCGGATGGATCTTTCCACTTTCAGCACGGACATTGCTACTCTCGAGTCCGGTGATACTTTCGATTATGATGCCGCTATTGCCAGCCTTCGTGCATCTAGGGGCTAGATGGATTTTCACACCGGGGTTATGTTACGATCTGATGTCACATGCCAGATCACATGTTATTGATTAGTTTGCTTTCTTCTTTGTTTGCCTTAAGCGAGCAAGGACAGGGTTTGCATGGTTTGCATAGATCTCTGGTTTGATTAGCTTTCTCAGAGAGCTCGCCAGATCTTGCTTTCCTTTCTCTCTTTCTTTCCCTGTCTTTAGTATTCTCGTTGGAATGCACTCTCTTGCTTTGCTATGCTTTGCTCGTAGATCTGGCTCGTCACAAAGACAAGGTAAATTTCAACGAAACCAGACCTAGACTAGTGCTCCACTGTGGCGCTGAGAAAGAGAGAAAGAGTGTAAATCCTATGGATACCGAACTTGTTGCCTACTATAGGGTTGATGCACACACACTAAGTGGGGCTCAGCTTTCTCCTTAGGGTTCGGCACCATGACCTAGCAGCATTTGCACAACCTTTTCATTGGCAAAGGAGGATGCGGCTTGAAGTGCACTGCTATACTCTCCCCCTTAGGCATTGACGTCGGCGCCATAATCTAGCAGCAATTGCACTACCATTTCATTGCCATGCGAGGATGCGGCTTAAAGCGCATTGCCACACTGTCCCCCTTGGGCATTGACGTCGGCACTATGATCTAGTAGCAATTGCACTAGCTTTTCACAGCCTCTAACCGATATAGCTTAAAGTGCATTGCCACACTGTCCCCCTTAGGCATTAACGTCGGCACTATGATCTAGTAGCAATTGCACTAGCTTTTCACAGCCTCTAACCGATGTAGCTTAAAGTGCATTACCACACTATCCCCCTTAGGCATTAACGTCGGCACTATGATCTAGTAGCAATTGCACTAGCTTTTTATAGCCTCTAACCGATATAGCTTAAAGTGGATTACTATAGTATCCCCCTTAGGTATTAACGTCGGCACTATAATCTAGTAGCAATTGCACTAGCTTTTTATTACTAAATAAGGATCTAGCTTAAAGTGTATTGCTATATCTCCCCCTTAGGTATTAACGTCGGCACTATAATCTAGTAGCAATTAGACTAACTTTATATTATCACGTAAGGATAAGTCTTAAAGTATATTACTATAGTTTCTCTATTAGGTATTAACGTTAGCACCGCGATCTAGTAGCAATTGCACTACTATTTTATTACTATACGAGGATGCGGCGTGAAGTGTATTATTATATAATCCCCTTTAGGCATTAACGTCGGCACCGCGATCTAGTAGTAATTACACTAGCTTTTTATTACCACGCGAGGATACGGCTTAAAGTATATTACTATATAATCCCCCTTAGGCATTAACGTCGGCACCGCGATCTAGTAGCAGTTGTACTAGCCTTTCACGGCCTATAAGCGATGCGGCGTGAAGTGTATTGCTACCCGTTCTCTATTAGGCATTAACGTCGGCACTATGATCTAGAAGCAATTGCACTAACTTTTCATTACCACGCGAGGATACGGCGTGAAGTGTATAGCTATAGAATCCCCCTTAGGCATTAACGTCGGCACCGCGATCTAGTAGCAATCGCACTAACTTTCTATTGCTAAGCGAGGTTGCGGCTTTAAGTGCACTACTATACGATAACCCTTAAGCATTAACGTCGGCACCATAATCTAGTAGCAATTATATAACCCTTTTATTGCTATACGAGGATACGGCTTAAAGTGTATTACTATACTCTCCCCCTTAGGTATTAACGTCGGCACTATGATCTAGTAGCAATTATACTACCCTTTTATTGCTATACGAGGATACGGCTTAAAGTGTATTACTATACTTCCCCCCTTAGGCATTAACGTCGGCACCGCGATCTAGTAGCAATTGCACTACCTTTTTATTATTATATAACGATACGGCTTAAAGTGTATTACTATACTCTCCCCCTTAGGTAGTGACGTCGGCACCGCGATCTAGTAGCAATTGCACTAGCTTTTTATTACTATACGAGGATACCGCCTAGAGTGTATTACTATAATAGGTATTAACGTCGGCACCGCGATCTAGCAGCTAGACTGCGACAAAGCCCAAGGAAAAAGCAAAAAGTATTTAAACTTTGGGCCCTCTTGGCAAAGTGGGCCGCGCCAAGACTTGGTTATGTACATAAAATACCCTAAAAGAGTAATTTTTGCATTCATTTTGCATAATCATGGGCCTTGGGCCTTAAAATTCGAAAGGCCCATGGACATGGGCGCCTCCTAAGGGCCCATGGACGGGCGATGTCGCAGTCTACTAGCAGCAATTAGATAACCTTTTTATTATTATATAAGGATACGGCTTAAAGTGCACTTTTATACATTCCCCCTTAGGTATTAACGTCGGCACCGCGATCTAGTAGCAATTGCACTACTATTTCATTGCTATATAAGGATGCGGCTTAAAGTGTATTTAGACTTCGCCATAAACCGCAAAACCTATAAATCGCCCCACCCCAAACCGCAATTGGGGCGGGTTTTAGGGCGAGGTCTGTAAACCGTAATGGTTTATGGGTTTTTACTTTCAAACCGTAATGGTTTATAGGGCCCTAATTGGTTTTTAAAGTGGAGTAGAATTGTAGAGCATGTGACCTTTATAATTTATGCAATTTTCCTTRAATTCTTCTATATTTCATTTATATATCTAAGATTATTTTGATAAAGAAATAAGATTATATAATTGTATTCTCTCCCTAATGATAATTATATATATCCTTATCGCGTCTCACACGCTTACGAGCTCGYAAATTAGCCCGTAGTTRAGTACTACTCTCCGAATTAGAAGGTAGTRTAGGTTTAGCTATATGATCTACTATATTAATTATACTATCTAGATCCTCTATATCCTACCCTTCTTCGTGACTAGTATCTTCCTCTATATCACTAATTAGATTAATATTAACTATATTAGATGTAATCCCCTTCTCTTCCTTAGCTTCTTTAATCTTATCCTATATAAAGAACTCCTATAATAATACCGAGTCCTATTCTTCTTTATCGAACTTCGATATATATAGATATATTATCAATTCCTAGATTATAGACGTATATAGCCTACCACGGCGGTAGTAATAGATATCCTAAGCGGTATTAAACAATCGTTTAACACTAGCACTAGTAGTAGGGATTAAGAGAATATCCCGAGCGAGAGCTAAAAGAGCGGGGAAGCGAGGTGTATTAGTCCTCTAGAACTCTAAAGGGGCTATATTAATAGTAGCTAGATTAGTTAGTTTAATAGAATAAAGGGTAAAAGTAGAGGCGAGGATATACCACTATCTAAGTACTATATAATCTTATCACCCGAAACTATAAGATATAGACGGTTAGGCTTTAATA
>PKQL01000483.1:0-22419 GCA_002916455.1 Penicillium sp. CF05
TTAAAGATGGCGATTGCTCCTTTTCATACGGATACATGGAATGATATAAAACCTTGGTTATATCTCTCATACTGAGGGTTCATTGCTGATCACAGCCTTTATTATAGTAACATGCACCAGGACTAGTTCATCAAGATAGTTGGCCACTGTTCCTTCGACACCGCAATGTAGCGCTCCAGCCGATGAAATACTGCTAAATTGTACGCTCTGTTCGCCGGTATCTCAGCTTCCTGGCGGTACAGACACGATGCACGTAGTCCCACTTTCAGGATGACGACCGTGTGCTTTAAGGCCGGTACGTACCGAAGCGATGCTGGCGTCACGCGGTCTGTGCTGGACTCTAACAGATCATTCTGGTTTCTTCTCTGGGCTCCAAACCCAAATCTCCATGATCCGCTGTCCCTTAAGCCGCCGCTGGGACTTTACTGGTCGATCCTATTCAAACGCAGTATTCTGACCACTTAACGGATCATTTCACATCTACATATTGCTAGATGCACGTCAACAGCACTTTGTATTCTGTCATCAAGAGATTTTAACCAGTAAGTAGTGTTCGTCTGAATACAGCTTGCAGGAACCATTCCACTTCCAAATTGTACATTGCTTCAATCTGGTGAAGAACTTTCTGGGAGTGTTTCGGCAGCAACAGAAATCGTTTTTCAGACCTTCGAGGCGCAGTCTTGGCAAAGAAGCTTGGTGCTTGAAGTTCCGTCTTGACTGCGTTCGACGCGCTCTGACTTTGGGAGTCTATCTTCCAGGAACTTCGATAGACGGCGAAGCTTCTGTACGCTCGAAAGTCCACCGATACAGAGAGAGAATTCAAGGGCGGCACGGGTCATGTGGAGAAGAGATCCACGATCCTGTGAAAGACGGTGGACAGCAGCGTGGCGGATGCCAGAAACCAATCTTTGCCATTTTTGTGTAGTGATAGCGCTTGACGGCAAGAGCTACACCGTATCTTGTCCCGATGTTCCACCAAGAATTTGAAAAGCCTGTGTAGCTCTAGTTCCTCTGGGCATGTCCACCCAACCATGAGAGACTCCTCCAAGAGCCATTTTTGAACGAATTGAAATGCATCGGATTCGAGATGTCGCTGTATGGCTTGGAGAATAAGATTTTGTGCGCGGAAAGGGATGTTTGTCATTGGAACCCCGAGAAGTGAACTTAGACCTTGTAAGACTGTTGTTCGAGCTCGTAGATTAGTCGGCGCGCTCCTAAATTTGTAGCTTGAACTTACTGAATATGGTATCGATCTTCCCTCGGCAACATTCAATCGACTATTTTACCAGACTGAGAGCAGTGCGTTAGTAACAACTTCCAAATTTGGAAGACTGGTCGAGAGTACTTACCGCTTACTCACAGGCTGAGATAGCCAAGAAGATCTGGTCGAAGTGCCTCCTGCCATATACCGACTTACTGTGAGAGAAACAGTGCTAGTCTCGGGCTGGCCTTGTTTGATGGCCGCTGTATCATTCTGATTCCACTGCATAGAGGTACTTGGATGCGATCGCACTTCAACGATTGGCCGCGGCGCGGAATATCCTTGGCTGTCAAAGATTGGTCTTCCGGCAGCTCTGGCACCTGTACATGGAATGTTCCTTGAGTCGGTGTTGTATGCGCCTCGCGGGTAAGCCTTATCAGTGATCCGGGGCAGATACAATTAACACGGCCACCAGTGCATCCGACTGTGGGCATAGGCAAGTAAGGATGTTTAATAGTCGGAAGATATGATTAAACTGAAGACCACAGTGAGCAATGCTCCTGATTGTAAACAGATCGAAGTGCTTTTTGTCTTCTTTTATGAGTTATTATCTTCGTTGGATGGCATCTCTCGGGACGGGGCGGCTGATCGTCGTGCACATTCTGATTCTGAAGCAGGTTTATCAGGGACAGATCTTGATGGACTGACACTGGGAGACAATCTTTGGAATTTTGTCGAAGCTTTCGCTTGGAAGGAACTTTTTTGCATATCTCCCCATTGTGAACGCGCTCGTGGTGTTGAAGACTGGAGGCTGGCAGTTTAAAGAGATCGCTACATTTAGTAAGGAATGATCGCATCAGGAGGGCTATGGAGCAGGGTAGATGATCACACCTCATGATGGTGGAACTGCGTTGTATCGAGAGCGTGGGGAGTCCGTGTCAGAGTCTTATCGTCTGGGTTCAGTATGGCCTCGATTTTCATGCGGCTTTGGTGTGTTGAGTACAGTTGCGTATATGATGCAGTGCGTGATAACATTTTGAATGGCTCATGTGTGTAACTGTGTGCTTGTGCACCTCGATCATAATGTGGATTTGCGTAGTATTTGCCTAATTTTCGAAGGTGTGCCGAACCTGTGGTCATGGACATTAATGCTGTAATTTGTTTGTGGGCTTTCCTACCTCACCAATAGTATCGACCCTTTTTGTGGAGCTAGATCGACGTATAATAGAAGATACATTAATTACCCATATCCACAAAGGTGAGTCAAAGTCCCACTTGGAGAATACGTGCCCGAAGCGAATAATTCAATCAGTCTTTCTATGTAACTATATGAAAGTATCTACAAGCAAACAATGTCACTAAAATTCCATTTAATATTTACTCTTTGCTACTTATTACCTGAATAAAAACCAAAAGATTACAATCTGTCGTGGAGCAAGCAAGTAGAGTGAAAGTGGTCCTCCTTGGCCATTTGTTCGCGAGAGAGGTATCCTCGGAGTTGTTTCGGGCCGAATGCTAGGTTTGGCCAAGCAGCTTCTAGGCAAGCTAGTCGGTGTTCGACCAAATGTATATAAAGTTACTCGGAGTAATCTGGCACGGAAAATGCAATTGCATCGACAGGATCGATTGATTATATGCTAATGATAATAGAAGAATACTCAACAGCGTATAAAGAAAGCAAATAAACTTTCGAATTGGGATAAAGCGGACTTTCCGTCGTTTTTCTTCTTTTTTCTTTTTTGCAATGCTGTGGCTAATGATGTCTAGCCTCAAGGGGATTGGCTCGATTTGGCCTATATAAGCCCTAACGGAGATCCACCAGGAGTGATTGGCCAGGTCTCGGGGCTACTGACCCCTACGCTAATGCTGCTAGGGTCCTTTGATATTTTCTATGAAGCATTTACAATTCTATTGCGCCCACGCACCCACCGAGTGGGCGCACTCTGCGCGTGGAGGGTTTTCTGGATTGTATAGCGGAGATGTAACACCTTTGCACTTGTGGCTCTATCAGCCCGCGATTAGAGCATCAGTTAGGGCCCCAACCAGAGAACGTCTATATCAAGGGTGTCTCTGGCCAAAAATACTACCATAATGGTTCCCTCCGAAGCTGCAATTGTCGGGGATCCGCGTATTCCTCGAGGGAAGTTAGGTTGATTGAGCTTAGTTTCAAGGGAATTACCCCAAGGTTTCCGACGCGGATACCCAGTCTCGTAAATTTAATTTTGAGAAAATTGAATTTCGGTCTGTTTTGGACTCGGATTTGAGCCTATAGAGTTTCCGGCTTCGACTACAGCCTAACTGTATCCACGAGGTTGTAGCGCACGATTTGTGGTCCGAACACTCCATCGCTTTCTAGTGGACCCTCATATAGCGTCGCTCGCTTATTGTTGTTCTATTTCCGGTTGAAATAGTGCGTTATTCCCTCTCTTTTATCTTGAGAAAAATTCAACCAGACCCTCACCCCAGTCATTCTTTCAATTCATGACCATGCGTCTTTTCCTTGCTACCATTCTGCCTCTCCTCACGGCCCTAGTTACGGCTTACACCCAGCCTGACTACTCCAAGCACCCCTTGGGCAACGCCATCAATAAGCCCAGCCTGAACGAGCAGGTCCCTGGGGGCAAGCCTTTTGCCATCATCTGGGAGCCAACTACCCAAGGCCCAATCACTCTTGTCCTTCTCCACGGCCCTTCCACTGACGCTCGACCGTTGGAAATCATCGCCCAAAATGTTTCCAACTCGGGCAAGTACGAGTGGACTCCAGCTTCCAGCCTGACGCCCGACGCCACACACTATGGTATTCTTCTCATTGTTGAGGGCACCGGGCAGTACCAGTACTCTACTCAATTTGGTATTGCTATGGGGGATGATTTATCTGCTGCGTCCGTCATAGCCTACAGCACCACTGTGGTTTCAGACACCAAGACTAGCTTCTCCACTGCGGCTATGCCTATTTCTTCTCCTCGCCCTTTCCAAGATGATGCCATATCAAAAGAACCCATCACGACTCATTGTACTGAAAAGTCTAGCTCTGTTACTTCTGCTCTCGTTGTGATCACGACAACGTCACCCGACAACCCACAAATTTCGGCCTTCGCTGCCTCAAGCATCACTGCAACCTCGTCACCTGGTTTTCAGGGTGCTGCCAGCCGCGCCAAACTCGATATAGGCGCCTTGGCAGGTTGTGTTCTCCTTTACTTGACACTGTAGGCGCAGTCAGACAGACATTTTTTGGCGCCACTTGCTATATACAGGGGCATCAGCAGATTGATCAGCCCCTATCCCCAAATGATTGCAGTAATTCCTGTATTGGATCCGTGTGAGGAGCAAAACACGCCTCATCGTATTAGAGAATCGGCTTAGAAGATTTCGCCATAAATTTTGAGAATCCATGCCCCATAGCTCATCGCTAAATTTGATTATTACGTCGTGTTCCATTTAACTTTATTCACGCGCTCATGGGGCTGCAACAAGGCAATTAACGTTTTCTATTGCCAATGGGCATATGATGCAGCACTTGCTACGGCCGTGAAGACGAGATTGAGGATGCTTTTTGGAAGTTAGGCTGCTGCAGCGGCAAAGCTGTTGTCCAGATTGGTACAATACTTGCACACAGCACAAATTGCGGTTCTTTTCGCGTGACGAATGGGCAGAGAATAAGTTCTTTTCGCGTGAGAGATATCGACAAAGTCTTAAAGACTATGTTCGACCCTACCACGAGCGAATTTCCAATAGCCAAGCATTTCCAAATAGCCAGGCATCATTGGGTCAGGGTTCATAGCTCGCAACACTCATCGCGCAGGTCGGTTCGGACCAAAAGCCACTATCTCGCCACAATAACGAGGTTGAGAATTATCTTGAGAGTGGTAAGTCTTTACCCCGTTTGATTCTAAAGTGAATGTAGGTAAACTGAATTACCTTGGCACTACTTCAATTGATCCATGTTCCTCCTGGAAAGGCCATCAGCATAAATTTCCGATGCTCGCAAGCGTTGCACGAGATGTTCTATCTGTCCCTGCAACGGGTGCGGGCGTTGAGCGATTGTTTAATTCTGCTCGGGATATCTTATCACTATCGTCGAGGATCACTGGAGCCTACAACAATACGGGATCTGGTGATGTATATGTGTGCAACTAAGTTTGACCTCGGGGAGGAAGAACTAGAAACCTTTAGGCAATCCTTCACGAGGGAAGAAAGAGAACGTCGGAGAAGGGAAGGATGTCCAGCATCCACAAGAGAACCTTGATCCTATCAGCGAGACGAGGAGGGTCCACGGATTGAATCTAGGGAAGTTGAAATCAATGCACATGTGGCTACTGGGCTGAATTTTGGCCGGGAGCAGTTGGATCTTTTACTGGGTTCTTCTAGCGAGGGAGAAGAGGTTTTAGGAATTACCAGAGAACCCGGTGGTGATGATGATGGTGAGCATCCTTACCAAGGGATCACTCCCTAAAGCGCTCATCGGGGAGAGTATGTAGACCTTCTAAACGTTTAAGGGGATATGATGTATATTAAGAAACAAGTTCCACAATGTAGAACACACAAAGAAATTCGCACACAAATACAATGGCAGCTACAAGAATTTATCTACAGGTGTAAACTAGACACCGTTAAATACAGCAAGTTCTACATAACTCTATGCACATTACAATATCCCCACTTTTGACCCATTGGACATGTCCATCGATGGGTCAATTGGACTTTGGCGAGGTCTAATCAGACCTACCAGGTGTATAAGCTTTTGATGAGCCGCTCGAAAACCATTTGTTGGCTAAACTGAGCATCCTGATGCGATAGACTGTTCCTCGCGTAGTCAAATTTATCGCTTCAGGCGGCTTGCAAGTCACTCAATCCTACTCTACCCTAGAATGCCTACATTCTAGAACGGTCGGGATAGTCAAATTGGATTCGCAGCAAAGACAACCACATTATTGAGGGTTTTGGCTCAAGAACGCCCGATCGGCTTCTTCTACAAATGGGAGCCGTCGCCTCCTTGTCAGTAATTCCCGCCAACAACTACGATTTATATTGTGAGCCCATCGCCCATGTAGTAACCAACCCGCACTCAAATTGGCGATCATTGCTTTTTGGGCGTAGTACCCGAGTCCCTACGATAGGCATGCTCCACTGCCGATAGAACACGGTTCCAGCCGGATCGGGGTCTCGCAAGCGCCATCTTGACCAGAACTGGTGAGGACGACTCCGCCAACATTTACGAGGAACTTTCGTGAGGAGAGATCATCGCAATTGGTGCTTTAGTTGACTTGGAATTGCAGCACGCATACACTTAACCCATTCCCCCGAAAGCAATCACATCAGCGCCGATTAGAAATAGGTTTTCAGTAAAGGTAAGTGACATGCCAAATGTCGTTCAAAGCGCAGTCTCTGACAAATAATTGATGCTCAAGGGCAGTCGACGTAGGGGAAGTGGAAAATCCGGCCATTTCCTGGAAAAAGCTGCTTGCGCGCGATATGTTAGAAGACGATTTCAGCGAGAAATGGTACACGCGTCGGCTTGACTGACCTGCAGCTGCAGCGACTTCCAGGGCCAATGGTCTTTGCACGCGTTGCTCCGGCTTGGATAGAAAAGCGTGCCTAGGCATCAAGTATACCAAAATGTATCCGAGGACAACCACAACATTTCTGGCAGCGTCCTTGATGCAGCGACGTGCATGTTCGATTGTTTCGTTTCCGCTCGTTCGATTCCACCCGCTCGAATACGTCGAACGGCTTACCAACGCGAAGTACAATCAGGTAAAACAGTATCGGTCGGTAATTCTTAGCCCGTGGCTCTTGGGTTGGCTCGGCTGTGACTCGGGACCAGACCGTCCCCTTTCCCAGTTCGTAGCTGATATGGCCATTGCTAATCCGTAGGCTTGAAATCACGGGGCCTTTGCCTCACCTTCTCCTTGCACACAGACTTGGCTAACCATCTGGCTGTCTGCGAAGGTATGGCTCGCCTGCCATCAAGCAAGACAAAACCACCAGCATTCCTCGGGTCTTTTGGAGTTTCAGGACTGAAAAGACTCGAGAAGCCAACCGAGGACAATGAGGGTCATCGATTGGACGCCAGTAATTCGATCCACAAGGAGGCTGTTCTTTCACCATGAACGAATGCCGACACACATTAGCACATGACCTGCTGCACAGAGTCGACAAAGAGAACGCCCGATGTAGACGATCTGAACCTTGCACTGACTCATCGTCGATGCCACCGGTGGTCATGAGGAAGGGACAGATAGCTTGCGATCGCATTGGTATAGGAGAGCTCAAGCAGACAAGATATCTCGCTTCGCATTCAACTCGAGTGACGGGAATATGAGGGGCGCTGTTGTACAATCCGAGTCAGCAAGGCTTACCATTTGGACGAGATTTTATAACTTACCTGTTCATAAAGTTCGCAGAACGTTCGCTTGAGACGAAACGATCAATTAGCTTCGTGGTCATATCTTACCGACGAGATCACTTACAATTGTCTCCATCAATGCAGTCACCATTCATGCCATTTAACATGATGTTGTATCCAATCCGTCGCACTCTCCGGCTGCCGCTTCGAATAAGCCGCCCTGGGTGCACCGGGCAACTTCTGAGAGCCAAATGCGCATGACGAACCACCTGCGACAGCTGATTGCACAGTTGTGATGAGGAGAGACCTCGCGATGGGGACGGCGAACATCCATCATGATGTGAAGGCGGTGGGGTTGAGGCGGCAGACGCGATGGAGCACGCGTCGTAGAGCCTGCCACCTTGGTCTTCTTATCTCCGGTCCGGCTATAAATAACTCCACAGGGATGTTTTACAGTGGCGATGGGCTGCTCCTATGTACAATGACATGAAAAGCAGTAACGATGTTGGTGTTCTGGAGCACAAAAACTCTCACAGATAAATGATATAGCGCAGCAGAGGACGCGATAAATCACTCACATTGCCAGGAAGACTGGATATCACTCAAGCTTCTATTCAGCGAAGCTCGCAATCGGATATTCGCACCTTTATTTGGCCGCTGTTTTGATTCACTCCAGCTAGGGTATGATGTGTGGTCTGAAGCGAAGGGGCCAAGAATAGTATGTAGGCAGTGGCTTTGTGCAGAGCACTGACGGGGGTGCTGTACCCTCGGGGACTTCTGGTGCGATGTCAATATTCACTATGGTTCGCTAGCTTATAGATCGGCGACAGGATCCATGACTCACATTTTCTGGTGGCCAAGCCTAGGGACGAAGAACGGCAAAGAGTTGCGGTCCTTGCGCTCGTGCATTGTGGTCGAATGTCGGTTCTATTGGAATTGTATCGTCTTCAGGGTCAGTGAAATTCAGACAAGTCAGGCTAAGATTCACATACCCGCGACGTGGATATTCGCCCTTTCTCTCGGGAATACACACAGAGGCTGTGCAGTAGACCAGCTCAGTCGGCTATTGTGGCGGAGGCATCTTCGCATATACATCTTTGATCGGCTGGTGTGCATGGCATTGCATCTGGTGGGAATCACACTGTACCTGTATCTCTCACGGGCACTGTCTGGCTTGCCGGTCCACGATGTATTCCGTAGATGTCAGGACAGTGGAAATTTCAGTACCGGGTCAAGGGGGAGAACTTATCAAGTGACTCAGACACAAGCCTGCTCGATTTTGCAAAGTCAAGGGGATAAATCGTAGAGCAAGTTGCTGGGGGTAGAGGAAGTCTTTATAGCCTTCTCGGCTTCTGTCAATTGGAAGCTGGGCAGGCAGCATTGAAGAGCACCTGTCCTAATTGAGCCCTGTTGAAACCCACGTCTTCTTTCAACCGCAACTATTTGCAGCGACACCTTTAATGCTTTAGATGCTCAGCGAGAGAGACGGGCAAGAGTCGTGTTGAGCAACAGCATGTTGAGTTGGTCAAGAAGCGTTGGCTGACTGTTGAATCCTTCACGGCCCTCCTAAAGTGAGGCACTGAGTATACTCAATCCGCAATGGCAGGCTCGTATTTTTTGTTCTGATACCTCACCTGGGGGTGACTCAACGTTGAATCACCGAAAAGCGCCTGAAAGTTCATCCCGAGAAGTATGGAATTTTTTTCCTCGCTTTAGTGTGGTGTTGGTTGTGTAGAGCTATGGGTCTGGCCACACGTCAACACTCAATTTCCCAACTTGCGACCATGAAGACACGCCAAATTTTTCATCTGTTTATTTATCTTTGTTTTGTTTTCTTTTTGAAAGACTTTTTTTGGTGACTATAGGTTCTGCAATATTCCATCTGTCGGGTTTCTGAGGCGTTCAACGAAATGGAAAGAGGTGTCTGATTGAAATGTATACCCTCACCAGGCGTTCGTCTCCGGCCCTCGGCCTTTTGAGGCTTGATCAGTTTCCTCGACCGACTACACTACTGTTGAACACACTGTCAACAGCCCGCCGAAAACTAACTTACTTCCAGTCAAAATCTCACTGCATCAATTAACGGTTGTGGTGATCGTAAAATCCCCTAGGTAGTTGTCTGCGTCTGCGGAGTCTATAAAACAAAAGAAGGATCGATGGGAATGGTATTGTCCAGACCCGTGACTTTCTGTTGCGAACAAAATGGACTCCCGAAAATGCTCGACCGGCCAGGAAAAAGAAGGAGATCAGCAACCCAGTGGACTGCCAATCCTTGACGAGAACGATAACTCACTGGAAACTTCTGATCATGTCCCATTGGTAAGTGAAACCAATCGGCCTCAAATATTTTGCTGACCACCATAGATTTCCTCACAACAGAACGCAGATACAAGACACACCCTGGCGACCGAGCCCTTTCAACCAATCTTGAAGGTGCTAGCAGATCTCGAGCACGATGATCCCAAGTTCGCCTTTCCAGCAGCTCGACTTGTCGGACTCTATCGACGCCTATAGGAATCGTGCGTGTCCAAGCATGTCGATGGCCAGAAGCTAGAGCAAGACAACCTTTATTTGAGGGAAGCTGGCGCGCACCCGAGAAAAGAAAGAGATGGTCTTGGGGCTCGCCACGACAAGCAGCTATATCGGCTGTGCTTCTTTGGGCAGGCATTGGAATTATCCCGGGAGAGGCTGGTCAGCGTACTCGATGACTGGAATCACCCTTCCAGACTCAATCTCGCAGGGTCATTGAACGACGCAGGAGAAGGGCGAAGAACTGTCTATTCGAGGCGATGTGCTTTATTTCAGCATAGAAATACTATAGTTGGCTTTTCGAATCAAGTAGAGTTACTGCTTAGAAAGCATCTTCTATTTCCAAGTATTCGCAAAATTCAGTGCATGGAATAGCCTCCCATTTAATTTATGCTCACTGTAAAATGTTAAATGACAACGCAATTTATGGGCCAATCTCACTTGTAGTTACCCAGTGTGTTATGCACAAAAAACCTTGGATCAAGGGATACCTTGATGGGTAGCGCAACTAGCAAAGCGAAGGAAGTGTCAAGTGAGTGATATGTGGTAAGGGTTCCATGCGGGGCCAAAGGGACAGACGGAATCCAGTGCCTATTGCACCAATACCATGCCAGGAGATCGTATCTAGCAACTGTCCGCGTACTCGACGGAGATTCCACGTGGCCGTCTCAACTCGGGGCAGGAAGAACATATGCTCTCCTGTACTCTCGCCAGACTTCCGGTCAAACCGCACTAATAGAAACTCTATCCAGTGCACTTCGCTAGGAAAAGCGAAAGCTGACATGTAGAGGAACAAGTCGCTAGCCTGAGTAGACATGGACAGAGGGTCTGGTCCCGTCCACTTGAAGGCCAACGGCTTATCGTAAGTGGGGTGGAAAAGGCATTCGATCAAGGAAGACGGGCCGAGTGGTAGGGAGCGCGAGAGCTCGGCCGAACTCCGGTGACCGCGAACGACACGGCGGGGATGCCCGGGGAGGCACTGGAGCAGGCCGAGTGGGGCTTCGAGGCCTGGAAATTTCGAGATCTAGGAATGATCAGTAGGCGCACATAATGTTTGAATATGGGTGGTTCTGGCACTCACGTATCTTTCTGCCCCGCACGATCACCCCTTGCTCGAACCTGAGCGCCGCGTGGCAAGAGGAAGCCTCCAAAAATTGTATGAACCCATAGGCCTGCTTGATCGCTATTTGCGCTAGTTTGCCATATTTATAGAAGATATGGAACATGTCTCGCTTGGTGATGCGCTCCGTTGGAAGGTTGCCTTTACATAAGGTTAAGTAGTTAGATAATTAGCGTAATATGAGCAAGGACAGCACGAACCAACGAACAACCTTGATTGCATGGGAAAGAGGTCCCAGAGGCCTTCGGTCACATTGATACGCTCGTCATGCAAAAACTGGTCGTATTTCTTTTGAACCTCTGGGACCCAAGGGGAGTCATCACTAAGGCCTTCGAATCGCCAACCGTGCTTATCAACGCAGCATTTCTTGAGGGCCTGCGAAGGGGTTTGCGAAGATTCCTGCGACTCTGGTGCGGTAAACGGAGTTTGGGACCTGGCAGAAGGGGAAGGAGGCAAAGTGTTCACGGGCGAGATCGTGCCAGGTGCAGTATATAACGGCAAGGAGTGGTTTTGAGGAGGGATACCGGATTGAGCCGCGTAGGCGGTCTTACTGGCCTGCTCGTTACTGAGGTCATAAAGAGGCGCTGAGGCAGTATGGGTAAACTGGGCAGGGATGTCCTGGGTTAAAATGGGTCCACTCGTAGGTGTATGATGGAAAGAAGAGTTTTCGGCTATGGACATGACCCCCGTGCTGGGCGAGGCTACACCGGAGTTAGGCTGGGATGGATGGTCGAAATTGTGAGAATTTTCTCCCGTTCTATAGCCTTCATCTTCCTTCTCGGCATCTAGGTGATTCGGCAGTTGGGTAGTACTGGTACTGTCCGCTTTGCAGATAGCGAATTCTTGGTATACAGGAGTAACTGGCGCCGCATGAGTGTAAGTAGGGCCGGAAAGAGAGTATCCTGAGTTGCTAGCACTTTCTAGCCCAGGGGTTGGAGGGCGCTGTGTCGCAGCAACATTGACATCATTCTGCCTCGCAAGGTCTCGCCCATGAAAAATATCTGCGCTCTGTTTCTGACGCGGCCCTCCTTTAACTAAATTCCGTCGCCATCCATTATACGCCTGCACCTGGTTGTACACCAGATGTTCGTGAGTTGAAGTATCGTTTAAGACGGTGTCCATTTGGCTCTCCAGAACGGAACGTTGACTCTGTTCGGTGTATGTAGCGTTCGAGGACTTTTCGAATAAAAGAATTTTCCTGAAGGGAAAGCGCTCCGTAGGGAGACGTGGGAGGAGAATAGGTCTGCCAGATCTGAGTTATTATAGAGGCTAAAGGTGGGGCGCCGGCGAAATATGAACCCCGCTCGGTCGGGTTTGATATCCTAGAGGGAAAAGTAAAGAGGTTGAGGATAATTTTGAGTGTAAAGGGAAGTTAGCAAACAAGAATAATCTGGTGAGGACAGCAGCTTGAGGCCTTTATCGGCAAATATGTAGGACATGCAGGGGAAGTACGTGCAAGTCTAATCCGGAAACCGGATCCGGTTGCAACTGTTTCGAAGCTTGCTATTATTTTCCTTCCAGACCCTGTGCAGATCCTGGACATGGTACGTACGTCATTGATTTCGATACCACGCTCTTCTATACTTTTATACGACCATCTGCGCTAAAGATTGTTTACATCAATCCGCACTTTATATTGTAGGTTACCGAAATCTTTTGCTCATTGGCTAAAAAGGGAAAATAAAAACGGCTCATCCTATTGTCCCAGACAGCGCTTTCTGTCACGCCCATACGTAGCATAACAAAGACACCAAAGAAATCATGAAATACAGATCACCCACCTCCTCGTCAACCTCGCGCTCCGTCAGTCCCGGGCGGGCAGAGCACCTCGATCGAAACCGCATCGCGGCCAACAAATGCCGCGAAAAAAACCGAAGAGAACAGAAACAGTTTGAGCGGCGGCTCACCGATGAAATACAAAAGAAAGATATCCTTCTTGCACAGTTGTACTGCCTGCGATGAGTCAGGTGTTTGGAGCACCGTACATTTTCCAACACGCCACGTGCCAAGCCACGAATCAACCACCAGCTCGCCAGGATGACACAAGCCGTATTGCAAGGCTCTTCCAACATGGATTCCGATCCCAGCCTGTCTGTTCGCTCATGGCCGTCGTTTTCAACTGGGATGTGGTCCGATGAGTCAGTCGCAGATGATGTCAACCCCATCGGACCCGGCGCATACAATAACGACAGCACGGCGTTGCCTGCAACGTCCAACGACTTTGCACTTTACGAGCCATATAATTATACCGATTCAATTTTCGACAGCTTTATTGGTGTTAACAGGTTCACTCAAAGACCAGCCTATTACTGTTTAGAAGCCAGTTCTTTTTCTCCTACTCGCTTCTTAGCAACAAGCGCCGTATATCAATTCAGGACCGCAGCTCGGAGTACAAAATCTTATATCGGAAGCTTCAACAGTCACAAACTAAAGTCTTTGTAACTCTGTCTACGACGTGGACACTACCTGCACATGGGATTCCCTAAAGGAAATCTCAGGAAGAATACTCATGGACCATGAGGCATATGCCGCATCGTGACAAGTTAGCACAGAAGCCTGGAAAGCCTTTAAACCCTCGGATCTGGAGCGAACCGTTATTTGACGGACACTCGGGTTGTCCTGCTATGCTACAATGATTGGATTACTTTAGAGACCGCTCATTGGTGAAAATGCCTCGGCATTTCGCCCACCCGGGACAATATCTACGTAACAGCGCCAAATAAACTGCTATACCCGTATGGTGACCTTACACAGGCCGTTTTGCTATGTGTAATTCTCCTCGGTAGCTCCGTCCTTTTGGGTGTAATTGCTAAGACAATCAAGTTCAGCCACATTATATTCAAAACTTTAGTTGCGCGGCAGACAGCAGGTTTCCCCACAATTGACAGCAAGCAGCGATAGCATCGATAACGTCAGTCCGCCAACACATCCTCATTATACCTGTTGCGTTAGGTTACCTTGTGCGGTGACTGGCAGACATAAACATAGTGTAACCTTAAGGGCTTGCACTCCCAGTGCACACGGCCAGGGAAATTGGATGATAACACGCGGCCGGAGTTACTGGGAATAAAGACACCACCAAAGGACGCCTACTTTAGTAATAGGGGGAAAAGACAGCGGGGAGACTATACGAGAGGGTGCGGCGAAAGAACAGTTCCTTTGGTCTACTTGCTTTTTGTGGGCAGGAAATACATGGGTTTAGGAGGCTGATAAGCGGGGTGAGCCTACCAGCAGCACCAAATAACACCACACCCACATTTTATCCAGGCTTCTGTTAGCTTACAGGTCAACTTCGACAGACGAACAAACTCGAGTAGTTACTGGCTGATAGAAACAGGAACTGTATACATGTCTAAACAACTATACCCAGGGCGTCCTATAAGATAGGTATGCTTCCATTTACTATATTCTGTAGCCATTCCTGTTAACAGCAGCGGCAAATAAAAGTTGCGAAAATATGCCGCAACTGGAATCGGTAGATGGATGACAATGCTTTCTGGCCGCCCATAGCTATGTGCTGAACTATTCACAGAGGAGGATATACCTGGAGCTACATGTCCACTTTCCAATTTCCTCATTCACGTTCTTCTCTCCCTTCTTCAGCGCTTTCTCAAAGTTGCAGATACGGAGGTCCCAGTATGAAATCCGCCCACTAGCAGGGCACCTGGGTTGGGTGCAAAGGTGCACAGAAAATTGAAGCAAGGTACAATGCAAAGCTGATATATAAAATCCATCGGCGGCCATAGAACTCGCTGAGCGGAGCGAAGATAAGGGGACACGCGCAGTAACCGAGTAAAAAAGTGTTATTGTGAAACCTGCTACCTCAGTCGACACGCCGAAGTATTCGGAGATGGAATCAAAACAGCCACTAGGCGAGCTTGAGGTGAACCTCTGGCATCGCGACGCATCTACCCACAATGGAAGTGAAATATTTATCACAAGTGGGTTCGTCGCGCGCGTTTATTGTTTCAACAAATTGTCTTGTCCAATCTAGCGCGGCTTTTTAAGCGACAGCCGATTGCGATGAGCTTGAATGCGGCGTGGCATGGCCGGTGGCTGCATTGCAGAGAGGTGTAAGTGACCAAGTTGTAAAAGTCGATATGATCGGCGCAAGCTGATCGCCCCGTCTCAAGCGCACATTTTGGGGTTTCCATGGAATAGGTAAGCTACGACAACTCGTCCAACTAGATCATTCCTTGCTAGCCCGGATCGTACAACAGGAGAACACCCTCATCTCTGTCACTCGTGTCGAATGCCACACAAACAAGTGTCTTGTCTGCTCGACCTTCCCTATACCGGTACAACTGCATGTTGCCTGTCCCTTTCCACGTGACTACTACCGCCAATAAGTCTCCAGGAGATTCGTATCGAACTCGGCTTCTTTCTCACTTTCTCTCTATAGATTATGTCTATCAGGTCCTTGCTCGATTTGAGCGTATACCACTGCCCTACTCATACCTATGGCTAAATATTCAACCCTTCAAATACCTTCTAAGTCGCGTAGGCTGTTGGTGTCGAATGTATGATCTCGTCTTCGGACGGCATTTGTTGTCTTCCCAGGCTCCGAAATTCAAAAGACACAGAGGAATGCTGATGTTCTGTCTCGGTTCATGATAGATGAGCCGTACCTTCACAGACAGTCAGGCTGTTAGCACAAGCTCCGCCTACAAGGAGAAGGCGACGCAAAGCCTCCTCATTCTTAGCCTACCAGTTGACACATCGGACACCTCAGCTACAAGCCGCTAATACCGGGGCATCCAGATTGTCTCGCAGACCAATGGATATGTGTCCGTTCACCAAAACCAGATATCTAAAAAGTTCCTCCCCGACTTTAGCGAGTTAAGCTGTTGCCGTAATTTTGAACGAAGCTCGTCGGATCCCACGACATACCATGTTACTTTGGACGGGGCGAATACCGTAAATGAGACATTATTCCGCTATAGCTAAGACCCATCCAATTGCGCCAGACTACCGCCGGCGTCCAAAAGTTTTACGAATTCAATTTTAGCCACTGGACGACAAAGAAGGGCGCTAGAGAGCTTTCATATGGTCTTAAAGCTATGTTTTTGGCTTCTGGTGGCATTTAGTTGCTAATTTTCCTCTCTATATAGGCCAGCTCATTATTATTTGTTTCGCCGAGCCAAATACGCATCAGCATCCCAATCGCGATCGAGCGCAATTTGTAGACCTGGGCCTCCTGGATGGAGTAAGGAATGAGGAACTTATAGCAACCAATGACATGACCAGGAAAGCTCGAGCCGACCGCTGGGTTTTTGATACGAAACAGCCCGCCAGACCAGGAAATTGAAGGAGATAAGCCGCCGGTAAATTGCCAGTCCTTAGCGAAAAGGACAAATCATAGGAAAGTTCTGACCGTGCCCCATTGGTAAGTGAAACGATTCGGCTTCAATCCTTTTGCTGAACATTGCAGCCCTTCACTTCGCAGCAGACACACCCTGGCGACCGAGCCGTTTTAACCCATCTTGAAGGTTCTGGCACGCCTCGAGAGCGACGATCCCAAGTTCGCCTTTCCCGCAGCTCGACTTGTCGGACTCTATAACGTCTATGGGAGCCGTGTGTGTCCAAGCGCATCGATGGCCAGAAGCTACAGCAGAGCAATCAGAACTTGAAGGAGGCTGACACACACCTGAGGAAATAGAGTGATAGTCTCCAGCTTCATCACGAGAAGCAGCTAGCTCAGTGCGCTTTTTCCAACGGGCATTGGAGTCATCTCGGGAAACGACTGATCAGCCTACACAATGACTGGGACTCCCCCCAAGTCAGAATGTGACAGGGCTGATGGACATTGCAAGAGAACAGTAAGGAATTGCCTATTCGGGGTTGCCCTGTCCTATCTTGGCAACATAAACATATTACAAGCGGCGACGCAGTGCAAGGGGAATTACACCGCATGCAAAGCAGATTATATATTCCCGAGGCTTTTTACAACAAGAAGGGCATCAAATACTCATTATTCACTATCAAGGTCTTTACTGAAATGTGCCTGCAAATAATACCGCTTGATAAGATCAATCTCATCCGTAATTACTCGATATATTTGCACAAAAAAACGTGGATGCAGGGATAGCGGCGGGGATAGCGCAGGTAGCTGAGAGCGTCCGAGAAGCTCGAATACGGTAGAGGCTCCATCCGAGGCCAAAGGGACAGCCGGAAGCTAGTGCTTGTTGCACGGACAGCATGCCGGGTAATTGTGCCTAGCAACTGTCTACGAAACCGACACAGATTTCCCAGTGCCGTTTCAACCCGCGGCAGGAAGAACAGATCCTCTCCTATAGTCTCACCAGATATCCGGTCAAATCGCCCAAATGAAGCTAACGGATAATAAAAATGACACGAAGGCACCTCGGTCAGTTCGATCCACTACCGCGAACATTCACAAAGCGGACTGGAACTTAACCCATGTTCAGTCCCACAACCTGAAAGGAGAGCAACGGGCTCGTTGAGCCGGCCGTGCAAGAACAAGGAGCCTTCGGGTGGGCCATGCCGTGCGAAACACGTGAGTGAGGGAACTTGAGTGATCACACTGCGTGGACAAGTAGCCAACTTTGATTATTCGTGGACTCCATGGTTTGTACTGGAGGCATGTAACACAATACGCTTGAAGCCGCTTGTCGTCTGGAGAAGATCCGGAGCATGGGCTTTCACGGCTCAGTCCAATCTAAATGCACCTAGGGGTATGTCACTAGTTTGGCTTCTTTGCCAGGCTTCCACTTCCAGCTTTTGGGAAGGCCTTATCGGGGCGCACGGCTGTGGCTTAATTGTAGGACATGCTGGTTGGCCATTGATGTACCAATAGTGCCGAACCATGTGGTTCTGAGTGCATCGAGACGTCTTTGGCTCGATTTTGGCGAACATCCAACTGCAAGTCAGCGTGGCCTACAATTTCCGCCGACAGCGATGGTGCCTACACCCAAAGCGAAGTAACAGCTTTGCAGCCAAGGAAAATTCCTGTACTAGTGGAGCAGCTGAAAGCATAATACTCCCTTTATCGGGGAGTCAAGCGGCACGGTGCTTTGACAGTGATTCCCGTCATCCCCTACCCATATGCACCGCTGCACCGCTCACGGTGCAAGGGATCGCCCAATACTTGGCCCAATACCCACTGTAGATGTGAAGGATTCCGGGACATGATAAGAAAGTAAATGTAAAAGCGTCTCGGGTCAATCGCGAGGTTTGCATGTAATCTGCTGGAGAGATATAGATTGTGAGCTGGTATCTGTTACCATGTAGCAAAGGGCACAATATGTATAAGCTTCAGAAAGCGCATACTGGGCTTAGTGTTGACTTGGCTAGTTCCCAGCACTCTTCTTCTTGTTCCTGGAAAGTGGTTATTATTTCCTGGGAGCTCTAGCCACATTTGTCGGGAGCCACGCGAGGCATACACAATAAGTGGAGATACGATATGCGGGACTCACAAGGCATCTGGGTTCAGTGGGATGTATAGCGGCTTTGCCCGTACAACTGGGCCTCAAGGTCCTAGAAACCGGCAAATAATTCATGTAGCAGTGTAGCAATAGAGCCTAGGAGACCCACTTTAAGCGCGAACATACCACATGTCGTATCCAGACAATCATGCGGAATCATAGAGCTTACCGAGCCCTACAATATAAGGTATACACACGGGGGATATTTTCTACTTAAGCTTGACCGAGGCCGTGATCGCACTTGACGTACACGTTGGCTAGTGGAAACGTGTATTCCGCAATACAAAAGCCGGGGGAAACGGAAGATCCATTAATGCGCGCAAAATGCATGATATGAATAATATGGATGCGAATATTAATAATGCGCTTGATTTCATCCGGGACGTCCCTGTGCGTCTCCAGGATACCACCTTTCTCGGCATAGGTGACCAGACGTCTGAGTGTTTGCGTCCGAAGTCGATAATGCTTCTTTCCCTTCGGGTCTAGCCAGCAATAAGGGCCCAAGTGGCATGCGGCTGAGTCATATTTCATCAAATCATAAACGTGGCGCCAAATAGATTGCTGTCCGTATGAACTTTCTTCAGCATCCAGCTGGGCATCGCGATCGCCAAGCATCCGCTTCGTGACGGAGGATTTTCCTCTCTTTTCACCCTTCCGTCCAGCGGGTGGGTCAAAATCAACCAAAGCGAGCAGGACACCAAAAAGGAAGTATTAAACCGTCGGTCGTAGCCGTTCGTCTTAACGGTAAGATTCCTTGGTAGTCCGAGTGAGTCACAACGATAACACTGAAATGGGGCGTAATCATTGGCGGAATGAAAGCCGCCCTGCTTGATTGGCCAATTCTCATTCGTGGATTGGACTCCCTCAGCAGCGGACATTCATCACATGGGGGCTAAGAGCAGATGCAAAACGCTAGGCCATTATTTTCCGACAGATGATGCCACTGATCGCCTACCGGCACCTATCTCACCAAAATAGACCACCTCCAAACTGATAAGTATCGATAAGAATGTCACTTTCCAATAATTTGATTCTTTCTAGTGTTCGGCTTCAGGGTAACGACAAGCCAACTATGTTGCTTAGCTGGGTCTTTGTTAAATCATTGGTCAGCCGTAGCTTCTTTCCCCACCTTGGAATAGCGGTGACTACTATAAAGTGACCGGGGACCATAGAAAGAAACCTTGCGAGTTATTTCGAATATTTAAGTTATGCTTCATTTCGTTGAGACGGGCAATTTAGTGAAGTCCTCACGGAGCTAGAGCATTTTACCGAACGTCAGCAATAAAGTCATGGGTTTCCATTGCCCTAATGATGGATCAACATGCCGAGGGCAAAGCACGTAACCAGTAACGTAGGCCAGAGCAATCATAGGTACAATCTACAAACTCGTAGCTTATTATGATCTCGCCCGGTACAGATTAAGTTCCAGACGGCACGTTTAGCCGGCCAATCCAGACGAGGGTCGTGCTCCCCGTTATTGTGGGTGATAACAGGCGGCTAAAGGTAGCCACCGCCGATCTCTCGTTATAGAGCTGGTCATGTCGGAACCTCACGAGCTCGACCCACGAGGCCGGGGAACTTTTTATACTTCCATAGAGACATATGTATTAGCCAGGGCGAATAACGGACTAGAGCTCGTCATAGAGGGCATAAGTACATTGTCCCAGTACAGCGAGTGTAATATGCGCGACCTCGGCAGGTTAAAGCAGCCACAACCAATAAGGAAACCGTACTGCGGAGAACCGGGAAATGCTTGCGGCTGGTTCGGAGCTGCGTAACCTGTGCCGTGGGACTTCATCCATCAGAGAAGCTCAGCATGCCTGAGATCAAGTCGCAAGACCCTTTTTTGGCCTGACTAGCTATACCAGCACCCACCACTGCAAGTCAGCGTAGATCGGCCCCTCTTCCCAATTGCCGATCAACGACGGGGAGATGGACTTTCTTTGGGTTTCTGTTTCATTTTTGTCTATAGGTTTGTCCAGGGCCTATGGCTCTACGGCAGATCACTTGCTTACCGAGCTTTGTACAGACCTGGGCATTTGCGTGCACGTTTGGCCAACGGTACTCAGTGTAGAGAACCTCGACCATCATATCTGTGGACTCGTGGGCCCCTGCACGAGTGATGTAACCGATCAGCGCTACCTAGGTATAGTCCCACGAACTTTACGTATTGAAATTGAACGTATCGTACACTTTACTTATTGTGGCTTATTACAAAAGTAGCCCATCTCCCGATGCTCCCATAAAAGTCAGACCAGCCAATAACTGACCCTACTTTCAATACGGCTCATGTTCCTGCTACTGTCATAGTAAATCTGATAGCTCGGGGAGAAATGTCGTTACGTCAGTCCTAATTGGACCTCTGGGCCCTACCTAGGCACTTTCGAAGAATAGTGGAGAAGGTAGTCAATGGGAAATAGTGGATGATCTTCCATCAATGAACTGTTTTGACTGGGGCTGTTTTGACTGGGGCTGTTTTGACTTGGTATGTGGTTGTATTATATCGTATCGACGACACATCATGCCTTACATTCCATCCCAGCATATATTCACAAGCTATGACCATTATAAGCCATCCATTGCTGTCGGCGAGCAGACTAACTTTACAATCAGGGGTATAGACAACGTTAGCTGTAATTCTGTTGCACTATGAGACGCACCACAGCATCTATGCATGAATCCAGGTTTCCTTGAGCCGCATTAGACCGAAGATGAGATCGTCGGCAGATATTAAAATGTTTTAGGCAACACCAACTGCATCAATTGACATATCCCTGGGCCCAGCCAATGGATTCCAGCGGAAAGACATATATCGACCGAACAACATCATTTTCGATGCAGATCCGGTCGGGCCGACCACCTACCACGGCTGACTACCAGAGATTGACGGTTCCATACACCTCCGTTGCGGCTAAAGTACTTTTGTATGTTGTACTCCGTACAATGTACACACTAGTATGACGTCGGAGACTAGGTATATAGGGCTGTGATGTTGATTCATTTGAGATCTGGAACAATAGACCAAAGCTAGAAATTATTGCCAGAGTAAACCCTAGTCTCCGTGCCTCTTGCATTTTATCGGGATAACCCGTCGAGATCTAACTGGATTTTGTTTTCTACTTATTAACTGACTTGAACGCCAAACTACAGTTTCACCCAGCTCATAACCGCCGCCTTTTCTGCCCCAAAGCAGGCTCCAGGAAGTGAACTAGTCGCTTTGACCCACGATAGCAGTAACAAGATCTCTGCGGCGGCCATTCTTGATCTCGATGATCTGCGCGACCGAACTGGGTGTAAGCCCTTTGCTCATCGAGGAATTCCTGGGCCGATTTGGGGAACCCGCCAATCCTTTCGCGAAAGGTATCATTGGCAATTTCAATTGTGACCATTTCGTCAAGGCTGGTGACCCGAAAATCAACGCGCTTCCTGAAGTATCCACAAAACCGGCAAATGTCGACTAGATCTATGCTTCCTAAATCAAGATCCTGACCAGACTTAAATCTTGCGCCGGGGAACTCGACAAGCACCCGCTGCAAGATCTCGGCAGGGTTTGGTCTTGAACAAAGAACAGATCCCCGACAATGAAATGAAGCCTTACCCTGGATGGGAGTTTCATCCAACTCAAAGAAAAACATTGCCGACGCGAGAATGGTCCTCACAAGCTCAGCTGGAACTGCAAAATCCATATTCGACATCGCTTCCAGCGAGCACACATCGTCTAATCCAGGGAGCGTCCCATCGATTGCCTGGTCTAGTCGGAAAATATCAGGCGTCGACA